>PVJI01002895.1:0-134277 GCA_004026765.1 Micronycteris hirsuta
AGAGCTAGGGACACTGTCATCACAATCAAAATGAGAGTCATATTAGCAAGAAATGGATCCTATCCAGAGCCCACAAAAAGGAACACAATCCTGCCAATGTCTTCATTTTAGCCTTGTTAGAGCCAAGTCAGATTTCTAACACACAAAACTGTATGATAATCAGTTTATGTTGTTTAAACCACTACGTTTGTGGTAATTTGCTACAGCAGCAGTACAACAATCCTACAGGATACTGGAGGGAAGGACCTAGGAATTCAGGCAATGAACTTGAGTTTAGGTCAAGGGTATGGCTGTGGGTGGGAGTGTGAGGTGAGGCAGTCAACCAGATTATTGGAAGAAAACCCCTCACAGAACTAGACAGTTTAAAACCAAAATTTTGTCATGTTTTCTATATCTAGGTCAAAACTACATGGCAAAATGTGAACGTATTTGAGTTCTTTTGTTTGTTTTTTTTCACTAGCAGGCATACCCAGCAAAAATGTTTCTCTTTGTCTTCCTGCAGCTGATCTTTATTAGTGTTTACTGCTCACTGGTATAAACTGTGCTACTCAGAATTGGATTAGGGGGAGATCTGGTCTAAATTAAAATGTAATAAATGAGCACTGCTTACATTTCCTCACACCCTCCCTTCTCCACACACACATCAAATTACTCTGGAAATGAAATGCAAAATAAAATGAGGAAGGATTCTGTTCTTCATTAACGTGTGATTATAAAATGCTGGGGCTCCCCTGCTGGGTGAAGTAAAGCCCATAGCAGGGGTGGGAATGCTTGAGGGTGGGACGGCTTTGTTGCTGTTAACTATGGATGAATTATTACTTTCACATCTTTACGAAGAGATGAATAAAAATGGGGACTTAATAAGATCTGTATCCTCTTACAGAACCATAATGATGCGAAGAGAGCAAGGGGGCAGGACTGTTCCTATTGCAAGAATAGAAGCTGATAGTCTAGAATCATTGGGTTCCTCTGTCCTTGCTGTTGTTGTTTTTTTTTTTTTAATAAGCTAAGGAATTTAATAAGCAACTTCTAACTCAGCTTTATTCCCTATTTTAAACCGCTCAGCCTTTTGTATAAAAGTAGTAAAGGCGGTAGATATGATCTTGATTTACTTCAATTTATTTTAAAGATATTTGAGGTCTCAGCTGGAAGAAGAGAGAGGCTGCGCAGGGTACTGTCTAGTTCTGGGATCAGACAGACGCAGCGTGTCGGGCCAGCTGTGAGGTCAAGTCGTGCTCGCACAGGTTCTGTTTGTCTCTCTGGGTAATGGGTACAATAATAGTTTAACCAGCCGAACAGGATTATTATGAGAACTTGACGAGGTTATTGATGAAAAAAACAAAACAAACAAAAGAATGCAAAAGAATGCTTGCACAGGGCCTGGTACTTTGCTTAAAGAAGGGAGATTAATGTTCTTATCATCTATTCTTGGAAGTGAAGTACAGAAAAGAGACAGGACCTGTGTCCCTTATTTCATCTCCTTTTCTCCCAGCCCTGGCCTACTTGGATTTAATTAAAACCTTTGCATTTGATCTAAAATTTGACCATCTAAAAGCCAATTCTTTCTATGATACTTTCACAAGTTCTAAATAAGGAGGAAATACTGACTGGTTTTCTTATTAATGCATATAATGATGAATGAGATATTTGTAAGGATACTTTGGTAAGATACATATAGACTTATTTTTTCTTCAACGAACTTATGCATACTCTTTAAGGATGGAGCTGCACTTTCCAATATGGTAGTCACTAGCCACCTGTGGCTATTTAAATTTAAATCAATTAAAATTAAATAAAACTAAAAATTCAAGTTTCTTAATTGTGCTAGCCACACTTCAAGTGCTTGTAACCACACGTGCGACTACTGGCGACCACAGTGGACAGTGAACATACAGAGCGTGTCCATCGCTGTTCTATTGTGTTCATGCTAACGGGCTTAAACTGGTGTTCCGCGCGCACAGGACACGAAGTCAAAGGGGTGGGGACACAGTGTTGAAACACAAGGTGGGAAGAGAAGGAAGAGAAATTTTATGGATTTCGTAAATTTGTGCAGACTGATCTGACATTTTGCTGTAATTAGAACACTAGACACTGAACAACATGGCCCATAAATTGTCTGTGGAAGGTGTGAGAAAAAAATATTTTTAAGCTATTGAAGATTTTGATGATGTATTTCGTTGTGCATAACAAAAATTTATTCATTCATCAGATATTTACTGAGGGCCTGCCATGTGCCAGGGGAGTGAGCCATGTGAACATCTGGGAGGAAAGTGTTCCAGGGAGAAAAAAGTAGGTCAAGTTAGGAAAGATCAGGACGTGGAGATGGGGAATAGACTGAAGAGAGAAGGTAGGGTTAACTAGGCTGATCAGAGAAGGTAGCCCTTAGAAGGGGAGATTTGAACAAGATTTAAAGGAGGTGAAGCAGTGACCAACCCAAGCGTCTGTCTAGAGGAGGAGTGCCAGCAAGGCCACATGTCCTCACCTACATTCAAGGCACAGCAAAAAGGCCATGTGACTAGAGCAGGGAGAGCAAAGAGGAGAGGGAAGGGTTGTACCAGACTGAATGGGTCTGTTTGTGCATATAAGAGCCCAATAAGACATGAATAGGAATTTGCAGCCAAAAAAGTAAGGGTTTATTAAGAAAGTGTCACTATGCCGAGTCACAGGTAGCTAGCTCAAGCTCAGAGACCTGGCCCCTGAGGGCTCCCCGGGGACGGGTTATATTGGGGATAAATCACTGATCATGGTGACTAAGGGAGTCAGGGATATGGTCTCTACTGACTGGCTGGTACCAGCTTACGGGATAGTTGATCGGTGCATCTGGTCCTGATGTCAGCCATCGGATTGCTTTGTTGGTTTCTCAGGGATGCAGTCTTTGGGGTCATTCTGGAGCTGAAACACAACTGAAGCCTAGATATTATCTCTAGTTTGATCGAAACCTTGTTTCTGTGGTCAGCAGACCAGAGGCCGAAGGCTGACCAGAACCTCATTGTCCTGAGGGCTTCATGAATAAGGGAGAGGGAGGTGGGTGAGTCAGGGTGCTAGGTGAGGCCAGTTTGAGTCAAAGGAAAAAAAATCAAAAGAGCAGATTAAAGAAAATAAGTTTCTTGCGTGGTTACAGGGATGAGGTCTAAGAGGTAATGGGGAAGGAGGAGCAGATGAAATTCAGTTTTATGGGGCATCGTTATTACTTTGTTTTTTACTTGGTCATCAAATAGTGTTTAAAGCAAGACAGACTGATCTGACTTAGGTTTTAAAAAGAGTTCCCTGGATTCTGAGTTGAGAGGGTCATTCATGGCTTAGACTAGAGTGGTAATAAGAAAGTTGGCGAGAAATGATGGATTCTGGATAAATTTTGGTAGAGCCCACATATGTGTTGACAGATTGGATGTGTGGTGTGACGGAAGTTCAGGAATCAAGATGAATTGTAAATTTTGGGGCTGAGTAACTTCAAAGATGGAGTTGTCATCAACCGAGATGCAGAAGACTGTAGGTGGAGCAAGTTTTTCTTTTTTGGTGGGGCAGGGGAGGATGGATAAAAAATGCAATATTGGACATGTTGAGTGTGAGATGCCTTTAACTGGAGAGGTTGGGTAGGTGATTGAATATATGAGTGTGGAGATCTCTCCAAACTTCAAGTGTTTGGAAGTAGAATAATATAAAATTGGACAGACTAGTAATGGGTATTTAAAGAAACCATCCAAATGCATAGATATAAACAACCACAAAATTATTAATATCACTCATAAACATGTTTGGCTATGTATACGTTATCCTTTCCCAAGGTGTTTGCAATTTGCTTGACAGAGAGTGGAAATAATAACAGAGACTTATGTGCTCTGATTTTTATGTGACTCCTGCATTTTATTCCTCAGATCTGCTGAAAGCAGTGCATACACGTGCTGGCGTTAAGCAACAGCTCTATATGTCTTGTTCAGTGTGACGGCCATGAGCCACGTGCTCCTCAGTGGGGCACTTGAAACGTGGTTAGTCCAAATTGAAGTGTGCTGTACTTGTAAAATACACATCTGAGTTCAAAGATTTAATATGAATAAATGCAGAATGACTCATTAATAAATTTTAAAATATAGGCTACAAATTTTAAAATATCAGTTGAGATGATGTTTTGGCTATACTGGCTTAAATAAAGTGCTATGGATAAACAAGGGGCCACATACTAAACCTGACAAGCTCAGGGGAGGGTGGCACGGCGGGCCTTAGAAACTCAGAGGTGGGAAGTAACCACACAGGATGGTCTGAAATGAAAACTTCCTAAGTAAACGCAGCTCAGACCAAGTAGTGTCCCAGCCCGGCATTTTTCCCTAGCAAAGATCAAATCTTTTTTTTTTTTTAATTTAATTTAATTTATTTTTTTGTTCAATTATAGTTATTTGCATCCTCTCCCCTCCCCTCCTCACTTCCCCTCCAGCCCCACCTCCCCCCCAGCCTCCCTCCTCCCCCTTAGTTCTGTCCATGTGTCCTCTACAGTGAGTCCTGAAAACCCTTCTCCCCATTGTCCCCTCCCCCGTCTCCCCTGTCTATTGTTAGACTGTTCTTAATTTCAATGTCTCTGGCTATGTTTTGCTTGCTTTCTACTTTTGTTGGTTATGATCCGGTTAAAGGTGAGATCATATGGTATTTGTCCCTCACTGCCTGGCTTACTTCACTTAGCATAATGCTCTCCAGTTCCATCTATGCTGTTGCAAAGGGTATAAGCTCCTTCTTCCTTTCTGCTGCGTAGAATTCCATTGTGTAAATGTACCATAGTTTCTTGATCCATTCATTTGTAGATGGGCACTTAGTAGGGTCTGATCTCCAAAATATATAAAGAACTCATACGACTCCACTCCAGGAAGACAAAAAACCCAATTAAAAAATGGGCAAAAGACATGAACAGACACTTCTTAAGAAAAGACATACAGAGGGCCCAGAATCATATGAAAAGATGCTCAACATCATTAGCCATCAGAGAGATGCAAATTAAAACCACAGTGAGATACCACCTCACACCAGTCAGAATGGCCATGATCAACAAAGCAACAGATAACTGTTGGAGGGGATGTGGAGAAAAGGGAACCCTACTGCACTGTTGGTAGGAATGCAGAATGGTGCAACCACTGTGGAAAACAGTATGGAATTTCCTCAGAAAAATGAAAATGGAACTGCCTTTCGACCCAGCAATTCCACTACTGGGATTATACCTTAAGAATCCTGAAAAACCAGTTCAAAAGAACCTTTGCACTCCTACGTTCATAGCAGCACAATTCACAATAGCTAAGTGCTGGAAACAAATCTTTATCTTAACTGAGTCTGGTGGGTTGTCTTTTTTTTCTCCTATGATAACATATCTGATAACAGTAACTTTGAAATATCAAAGTAATTTCCTTTTATCCGGACCCCTCAAAGCACAGTCACTATACCAGAGCAGAGACCAGAAGTCCCCTCCTTGTTACTATCATCATGTTAATCGTTAACTATCTTATTCCCACCTTTGTAAAGAGTAGAATATATGTTTGTTTTACTTTTTAACTAATCCCAGAGCTTCCCCTCTTTTGCCTTCTCCCATCTCCCTAATCTATCACCAGTGGATTTCATGTAAGCCCCTTACACCTCTTCCTTTGATGGTAATGTATAAAATAAGGTGCAAAACTGCCATTCTGTGGAGCATTTTCTCACTCTGTTGAGATTTTGCTTCTTGGCAATTGTCGTCAGTTTGACTCAAATAAACTCATAAAAATTCTTCTAGGTGTGGACGTTTCTTGCGTTGACAATGCATCCTTAAAATTATGTCCCTATTGTTCACCGATTTCTTTTTATCTTTGTAAATGTTACTAGGAAATTTAAAATTACCAATGTGATGTGCCTTATATTTCTGTTGGATAATGCTGGTATAAAGCGCATCTCTTAGGCTTAGATTTTTGTAAACAAATGGCTTTTCTTAGGGAGAAAGTCATTGTAACATTTCTTTCCATTGATGATTTCATTGTGAAGAAGAGGATCCAGAAATCATCAGGCCTCCCCACGGAAGCAGGAGGCTCTGAAACCGGCCCTAAAACAGAAGCCACATCGCAAGCCTTTAGACTGGTAGTGTCCCCGCCCCCCACCGCCAGATTAAAAGTGGTAATTATGTCCACATTGTGTGACTAAGTGCTGCTGGTGTGTGACATAAAAGCTGGTTTCAGGCAACTCTTTCCTCCCTGAAAAGATAATAAAGGTTGGGGCTGAGCCCCCACAGCTCTCCTGTGCAGCTTGACACCTCCATGGCAGCTACCACTTGCAAAATAAGAGGAAAGAATGGTTCTGAGAACCCCTGGGAAGTGGGGGGGGGAACCCCCGCTGCTGGCTAAAAGGCGTTCTAAGGAAAGACTTCACAGAAAATCAATTGCTATCACTTAAGACCTTTCCTTTAACTCACTCTATTTCATTGTAGGCTTTCTGGTTTTTTTTTCTTAGAATGGGACAAAGCAATGTGTGAAAAATTGTTTACTGTTCCTGTGGTGTCTTTGAAAGCAAGTTTATAAATTCCTAATATGCATTCCTATTAGTCAGAAATCTCAAAGAGAAGGGGTGTCAATAAAAATCATCCATTAGACAGATGACAGTTACTGAAGCGGGGAGAAAGGGCATCTTGACAGCAGAAGGATGTGCGTTCAGGGAAGATGACGTGAATTTGGAGAAAGGAAAAGCATAGAAGCACAAAGCCCCACCACCCCGCCCCGTGAAGTTTCTGAATCAGGCTGCCTGGCCCTTTGCTTCCCTGTGGTTTGAGCCTTTCATTCTCCGGGGGAATCAAGGGGAGATTTCTGCTGGAAAGATTGGGTCTGGTTAGTTTACAGATTCACCTGGTTTGCTCTCTCTGTGCACCTAATACTCTTTATTTCAAAATCAAATTGTTAAAGTTCATCAGCTATTTTTACCCCACCATGCTGTATGGTTAAGAGCCTGGATTTTCGAGGCATACAAAGCCTGATGTCTCTAACCCAGGTCTGTTACTTCCCAGCTGTGTGACCTCAGGGAGCTGCTAATCTCCGAGTCTCTCTTTGTTGTCTGTAGCTGAGAGCGCTGATAGTCTGCGCCTGAGGCCTGCTGTGGTCGGAACCAGAGAGGGTGCCAGGCTGAGGGTCTGGTACATCGGAAGCACTCAGAAATGTTAGCTATTATTATACTTATTATAATAAAAATTAGGCACAATTTTAGGGAACAAACTCTAAAATATGCATGTCTGTCGTTCACAGATAATTAGAATTTTACAGTACTCAATCTGTCTTATTTGGGCATAAGGCATTAAAGTCTTTACCAGGCACTTGTCCAACAGGCATGAGGACCAACCAATTCGTAATTCCTTAGGTGTGAATAACTAAGAACAGGGACAGTATGCTCCTAAATTCTCTCTCTCTCTCTCTCTCTCTTTCTTTATTCAAATAGCCAAGGGTTAATATAATGAACCAGTAATTCTCAACATTTGTATGCAGTATAAAATGTAGCTGGATGCTGCCTGCTGGACTTAAGAAGCAAGCTCCCTGCAGAGCTGGAGGGGAGGGAGAGGTGTGCGTGTACCCATGTAGAATAGGACCTCTCTATTCCCTTCTGTATAAAAGTACTTCCTAGGACTTTTACTAGGGGATTAAAGGGTTATGTACCTTAGATCACTCGCTGGCATATGTTATCCATTATTCTGGATATTCTTGCTATTGGAAACCCTTGGCAGATTACAACTGGTGCTTTCCAGAGTCACGGCTGCATGGACTCAAGAGACTCTAGTCCTGATGTGACCCCAAATCATCCACAGGACCTTGGGTCTGAAGATTTCATAACATCTATGCCTATCTCCAGACTCCCAGAATGTCTGCTTTTGTGCCAGGGATCCCCAGGCCCCCAGAGGCAAAGCTGTTTCACAGCCTGTGTCCACCAGGCTCAGGCCTGCAGCACAGTGGAGTTGGTTAGAATTTGCCCATTACAATTTTTGCTCTGACCTTCCTGTGGCTATCCAATATTTTAGCAGAAAGACTGCAATACAATACATTGGGACAAAGCCAGGCCAAAATCTTCAGGCTTTGTGCGGACCTCTGTGGACAAGGGAGAGAGGAACTTTTCATTGCTGTCTGCTGTGGCGGGAGGGGAGCAGGCTGAGAAAAGGAGGAAATTGAGCAGCTGAGAGATCCCCAGGCTGCTCAGTGGACAGCGTGATGATTGGGTCTCAGGAGAGTTGAAGAGCATGCTCCCTGCGATGGGAAGTGAAAGCCTTCCACTCTCCAGACCGGAGAAGCTGCAAATTGAAGTGGTTGAGTTTGAGATCAGGCTGACCCTGGGGCTTGTCCTTTTCACTCTAAATCTTTCACCTGCTCCCTCCCTTCCTCACAAGGGCATTGTGGGTGCCAAGAGGAGAAAGGGAAGTTGTGGGCAGGAGAGGAGGAGACAGAGGTGTGGCAGTAAAGGCACTGCTGCCAGTTCCATGGGGATAGAGAGCTTAAGGAGTGGGTTGGGGGTGGAGAACAAAGCTCTCTGGTGTCTCCTCTTGGCCACTGGTCGGTTTAGCAAAGTGGAGATAGCTGGGTATCCTACCTGGTGACACACTAGAGGGGAATGCCTGAGTGGAGTAGCTTCATGAGAGAAGAGGAGAGAGGTAAAGGAGTGGACACAGTGAATGGAGGAGAGAACACGTCAAATAACTTTTTAGGGAATTTTGATCAAAATAGGAGCAATGAAAGCGGTGGTATCCGATGTTATCATTGTCATCATCAGCATCATCATTGATTTGATACCTTTGCAAATATTGACTAACTCCTTTCATGAACCCCAGAAGGTAGAGGAATCAAAGGATAAAAGAAGAGTCTGGAAGTGCTTTGGTCCTAACCACCGTGATTCAGTAGAGATGCTCCTGAAGGAATGCACATGGCACAGATGTCCTGAATTCTGATAGTGCTGCCAATGCCCTTCCCTTCTTTCTTTTCCTTTTCCATCTTATTTTTCATTTATTTATTTATTCTTGCCTTCATTCACTCCAAAAACACATATTAGCCTCCACAAACTTTGGAACTTGGATCCAGCAAGGGGGACTAGCATAAATTAGTGAACAGTAAAATTCTGTTCCTTAATACAATTTTTTATTTTATCTTCTATACTTAAGAATGAAAATATTCTTAAATTTCAAAACCAATTGGTTTTGCCCTGGCTGCGTGGCTCAGTGGATTGCGTGCTGGCCTGCAAACCAAAGGGTTGCTGGTTCGATTCCCAGTCAGGACACATGCCTGCGTTGCGGGCCAGGTCCCCAGTAGGGAGTACGTGAGAGGCAACCACACATTGATGTTTCTCTCCCTCTCTTTCTCCCTCCCTTCCTCTCTGTCTAAAAATAAATAAATAAATCAATCGTAAAAAAACCTAATTGGTTTTATCTGCCAAAAACACACTCCCTGATTAAGTTGCAGACATTTCTCTAAATAGTTCTACATGCAAATGTTTCTGTTACATAATTTTTAGAAGTATTTTTTTGAGAACAAAGTCTGGGTAGCAATAGGCAAATAATTTATGTAATGAATTCATTAACTTAAAATGATAACTATTCTTTTATCATTTTTAAAGCTGCCCTCTCAGATGAATGGGGAAATGTCATAAATGCTTCTAATTTTTTTTTCAGGGTTTTACATTTCTGAATTTCATTCTTTCTTAATTTTTCCAAACTCTGAAATCTTCCTTTCCCTCATTCATAGACTCATTCTTCTTTTTTTTTCCTTGCATTTCACTGTGACTTCTCCTTAGTCTCTTTGTTTTATCTCTGTCCTAGGTATGGCTAATAATGATACACGTGCCTAATCAAACTGCTTGATATTGTTGTTTTAATATCCCCGTATCTATTGGATCTTTCTTCACTGTCCATTCTATGCTACAGGTGTGTCCAACCTACGGCTATGGGCTGCATGGAGCCCAGGATGGCTATGAATGTGGCCCAACACAAAATTGTAAATTTAATTAAAACATTATGAGAATTTTTTGTGATTATGTGTTGCAATGTATTTAATGTGTGGCCCAAGACAACTTTTCTTCCAGTGTGGCCCAGAGATGCCAATATCATTCTTCCTTGCTAGGATGATTTTCTCACATCTTATGATCCCTCGTTAGAATCTTAACAAAGTATTTCACTGAAAACTTTTTGGTTTAAATAAAAGAAACAGAAAGAATTTTTATAACCTTGATATTTACCTGTCCAAATGCCATCATATTAATGACCTGGAGCATTGTGTTCTGGTCTGGATACCACACCTTAAGAAGGACCATGACAAATTGAAACATGCCCCTTGACAAGTGATCAGAAGTTGGAAAGCCATGTCAAGAGGAATGATTGAAAGATCCTAGGTTTTTTGTTTTTGTTTTTGTTTTTTGAAGAAAGAAGTCTTGGGTGGGAGTAGGGCATGAGTAGCCAGGGATAGCAAATTAGGAGAGAGTTTGGCTGGGATGGGGAATATTATTATGGGCCAATTAGGTGGCTGTCTCTGGAAGATACTGGTACTTGGGATGAGAGTAGGGGCAGTATCCTGAGAGACACTCAAGGGACAACTGGCTGTTACGAAGCTTGGCCATTAGTAGAAGGAGCACTCACCCATTCCCTGCATCTACCTGACCATGGCTTCTGCTATTTTTCCCAGTTAGACCTTAGAGGCAGAGGTGGTTAATGGCCTCAAAGGACTAAAGATAGTTCACACATAAAAATCATGGGGCAATGTAAGAAAACAAGTACCACGAGAGGATAACTGCAAAGAGAACAACCTGTGGTTGAAGGAGGAGACCTACCGACAGATATGAATAGGAATCTTAATCCTAAGTAAGACATTGCAAATGTGAAACAAGAATTGATAGTTTTGCCCTTGCCAGTTGGCTCAGTTCGTTGGAGCATCATCCTGTGCACCAAAGAGTGACAGATTTGATTCCCAGTCAGGGCACTTACCTAGGTTGTGAGTTCGATCCCTGGTTGGGAGTTGTATGGGAAGCAACCAGTGCATGTTTCTCTCTCACATGGATGTCTGTCTCTCTCTTTTTCTTTCTTTCTTTCTTTCTGATTCTTCCTTGCCCTCTAAAATCAATAAAAACATGTCCTCAGGTGAGGATTAAAAAAAAAGAATTGATAGTTTTGAAGGAAAGTCAACCAAAGACACTGGATATAAAAAATACAATTCTCCTAATAAAGAATGAGTTGAAAAGTTGATTGACTGTTGTTGGGGACCAATCTGCCTGGCAAATGGCAATTGTAGCTCAGTCTTATGGGAAAGCCCATATGTGCATGGTGGCACACAGGATGCCAAACCTATGGATCAGTTCTCTCGTGGGAAATCAGGCCTGCATTATACCTAGGCTTCTTTGTGACTTGCTCTTGGTTAAAACTCTCTTACCCTGGATTGAGGCAGCGGATGCTTGCTGCATATCTTTCAAGTGGCTTCCTGAAATCTGTGCTAATTCTCCCAAGGATTGAAGTGTAACTAGACCAATTACTCTTACCATTCCCTTGCATTTGCAACATTATTTCCTTGTTAATCTGTAAGAAGTAATCTGTAATATCCTTTCCGTTACTATGTGTAAAAAGTAATTACCTAAAGCAAACCTTTAGGTTTAGTGTAATGAATGAAAACCTTCTTTGATGTATGCTATGAGAAAGCCAATAAAAGCCTGTCAAGGCAAGGGTCAGGGCACTCTCCCCTTGAGAGAGTGGCCGTGCAGTCCCCTTTTTTCTCCACAGGATTTACGTAGTCCCTGTGAATTTATTTACAAATCAGCCAAAGCATATGGATTCTGCAGGCCAGGATCCGTCACAGACTGCCCAAGGGATAGAATCTAGAAACCAACCTATGTGCGCTGGGGGCTTGATGTATATATGCAGCATCACAACACAGTAGGAGGAAGACGGATCAGTCATCATTAGTCTCTAGAAAACTGGTTCACTATATATATTGGAAAAACTTAGATTAGATCTCAATCTTTTTTAATTGGGTTAAAAGCCACGTATGGGAGAGAAAGCTACATGTCTATTAGAAAAAAAGTAGAATATTTTTTGCAACGCTGGGATGGACAAGGATTTAAGATGACAAAAAGTGAAAACCATAAAAGAGATAACTGATAAAATTAATGATCCCCAAATTAAAGATGTCTAATACCATAAACAAAGTTGACAGGCCATAGATTGGAGGTGACAAATTGGATAACGGACAAAGACATGTTTAGAATACACACACATCTCCTGTAAATCAGATAAAGAAAAAAGAAAAAAAACATAGCAGACCCTGCTGATGCCCTGTCCACATCCCTCAGCCCACCTTTGAATTTACCTGCAGCCTCGCTGAACAGTTGGTTCCTGGTATCATGCAGCTGCCCACCTCAGTGTGGGAACCTCTCTCTTGGCCTGAATGGTCTGTTAGGTCCTGTGGGAACATGCTCAATTTAGGTGCAGTGAAAACGGGAAGTGCTGGTGGTTGAATCTCCGCAGGGGCAGCCTCAACCAGTGAGGACCAAGGGGTAGTGTATAAATAGCCCAACTTCCCCATTTCTTGGTGCATCGATTCTGAGGAGTGTTCATGTGATTCCTCAGGGTGTTCCCAGAGGGACTAAGCCTCAGTTGCCCAGCAGCAACCTGCTCATGACCTACCCTTTATTAGATTTCTTCCTTCCTTGTCTTACTATTTTTACTCCTTCACTTGTGCTTCTGAATAAATGACCTGCACTCAAGTCTTTGAGGGTCTGCTTTCCGGAGGACACAAATTAGCACGGATATAAATAAACCTTTCAGAGAATGGGAAATAGGAAAGGCTAACAAGTATGGGAAGAGAGGCTCAACTTCAGTAATCAGAGAAATAAAAACCAAACAGGGAACTATAACTTTACCTCTAAAAGTTTGGTGAAAATTAAATATACAGGTTTTATAAAATGCTTGTGAGAATGTAGAAAAATAGAAACCCTGTATACCACCGGTACAGCCATTCAAGAGAATAATTCACAGTGTGTAGTGGGTTTACATGTATACACAGCCTACAATCTCACAAATCCTCTCCTACGTACGTGCCCCATGCAAACTCTCACACACACCCAATCCCAGCTGGTCCATGAGTCAAACCTGGTCTTCAGTGCTCCTGGTACTCCTACCGTGTTTCCCATGTCCATCTATTTCCTTTTAAACTTCCCTCCTCTAATACCTTCTCTTCCTTCCTCACATTCAGCTGATGACCTCACGTATTATTGAATTGAGAATATGGAAGCAAAGATATTTCCATGTGTTCCCATTGCCAACTCTACCAGTCTGTTAGAAAATGTGCCTGTATCCTGTCTTCCTCCCTTCCTTACACTAACTCCTTCCATCTCTCTCACCTCGAGAACTTTGCCCTGGATTGTGCATTCTCCTGCCTTATGTTTTTTCCCTCCCAGTTGGATCATTCACATCAGCATGCTGTTGTAGTCCTCATATAGGGGGAGGAGGAGGAGGGAGAAGAGAGGAGGGAGGAAGAGAAAGGAAGAACAAAGGAAGGAAAACCTCCCTGTTTTATACACTGTGGGGCAAAAGTAGGTTTACAGTTGTGAGTACGCAAAATACAGTTTATTCTTGTATTATTATTTATGAATTATTATGTTTCCATGTGGACAACTATAAACCTACTTGCCCCACCCTGTACATGGCCCTCATTTTTTTTTTGCTCCCCTCTTAACAGCAAAATTTCTCCAAAGAATTGTCTGTAATTCTCAGTCTTCCCTTGACTGGGCCCATCAATATAATTTGACACAATTGCTAATTTTCTCCTTGAAATCCTTTCTTCACGGCTCTAGGGACATTTCTCTTTGGCTCGATTCTTCTGTCTCATATTCTTTACTTCTCACTTCACTTTCCTTTGCGGGTTCCTTGTAGTCTTTCTAGCCCGTCAACCTGTTCTCTTCTCAGTCTGCACTCACTCCCTAGGTCTTGGCTTTAACAATTCATACGTACCAGAATGACTTCCCAAAGTTATCCCCAGCACAGACCTTGATCTCAAACTCCAGAAGTCAAGTTCTTACTTGACAGCTCCCCTCGGATGTCTAATAACCATTTCAGACTTATCATGTTAACATCAAACTATTGATCTAACCCTGAAACCTGCTCCACCCCATCATCTTCCTCTTACTATATGGTAACTCTGGCCTTCCAGCTGCCTTAGTTGGAACTTTTGGGGTCACCCTTGATTCTTCTCTTTCTCATACACCTCATTTATTCCATTTGCAAATATTACTGGCCCTACCTTCAAAATATGCTGTGGTTTGTCTCCCTCCTCTCCCTGCCTCCACTGCTACCACCCAAGCGCATCATCTCCGCCCAGAACCAGTGCAGTGACCTCCTATCCAGACTCTCCCTCTCACTCCCACTCTGCTACAGTCTGTTCTCCACTCGCTGCCAGGGTTATCTTTTTAAAAAAGTAAGTCAGATCTTGACATTTTCCCCTCCAAAATCCTTCCCACTTCACTCAAAACGGAAGCTTAAGTCCTTACCTTGACACACGGAACTCCATCTGATTTGGCTCCGGCCTACCCTTATCATCTCATCTGTCACGATCCTCCCCTGACTCTCTCTGCTTCAGCCCCACCCAGGGCTACTTCTGGAATATGTCTTGTACCTTCTCACCTTGAGGACTTTGCACTTGCTGTTCCCTGAGCCTGGATTGCTCTCTTTCCAGATATCAGCATGGCCCACTCTCTCACTTTATTCAAGCACTTATGCCTAGCACCTAGTAGTAGACACCTGATAACTATTGTTGAACAAAGGCATAGAAATGAGAACTAAACAAAGATTTTCATCCTAGAATTTTTCATAATAAAAATACCTTGAAACAATCTTAATGCCTTTCAATGAGAATGGAGAAATAAAAGGCAGTCTAAACAAAAACAATGAACTATTATTTAGCTGTTCTAAGGAATAAATTAGATTCATAGAAACATATATGCATATATCAGCATGGATAGATCTTCAGAAGAAAGAGCTCAGGTGGAAAAAATAACACGCAGGATAAGATACAGGGTGTAATACTGGCTGAATACTTGGAATGGAGGATAAGGATGCAATTTTTAAATAAAACAAATAAATAGCCCTGGCTGGTGTAGCTCAGTGGATTGAGTGCGGGCTGGGAACCAGAGGGTCCCGGTTCGATTCCCAGTCAGGGCACATGCCTTGGTGGCGGGCCAGGTCCCCAGTGAGGGCCATGTGAGAGGCAACCATACATTGCTGTTTCTCTCCCTCTCTGTCTCCCTCCCTTCCCCTCTCTCTAAAAATAAATAAAAATCTAAAAAAAAAACCCCACAAATAAATAATAAAATACATTAGATAAAATAATGGCTCTTCTATGGACTAATGATGATAGTTTGTTATGGACTGAGGATTTTGTTCAGTTCAGTCGTATGAGAAAAAAAAAAAAGAGTTGTCCCTGGGAAATATTTGCTTCACTGGACAATATGGGACAGAATTCCTAAGAGCTATTGGGGAGACGAAGGGGGCCTGATCAGGTCAGGGAAGACCTTGTGGGGGCAGTGGGACTTGCATATACCCTGAAGGACGGAAATGATATAAACAGAAGGGGAGCAGTAGGGGGACATTCCAGTGGGACAGAGAGACATGAACAAAATTCGAGAAGTAGGAAAGCTGAAAATACAGGGACAGATTCAACCAGCCTAAGCAGATGGTTCACGGGGTAGTGGAAGGGGTAGAATACAAAAAGATAAAAAGTACTGAATCAGATGGCAGAATGCCTTCGATAAGGCTGAGGAGTTTGGAGTTGATCCTAACACTAATGATAATAATATCTGACACATTGAATGCTTACTATTGTCAAAAACTTGTAAGAGTTTTATGTTTTACTTCATTTCATTCTCACAGCAATTCTGGAGCACCTCTCTATTCACTATATGCTGCCCAATTCATGACTCGTCCAACAAAGCCAATTAGATCTTTAAAATATAAAAAAATAAATTCTACAGCAACTTTATTACACAGATTGTAATATTACCCTACTCTATCAGTGAGACAAAGGATTATCAAGTAACTTGCCCAAAGTCGCATAACTATTAGTGTGGAAGCCAGAATTTGACTTTAGTCATTCTGACTCCAAACTCCCATCGAACCACTGCCCTGAAGTTCCTTCATTGAGCAATAAGGATCTTCTAAAGGTTTCTGAGCAGAATCGCAAAATAATGGACATGGGATTTTAGCAAGATGGATTTACCAGAAGCGTGCAGAATGGAAACAGGCAGTCTATGAGGGGGTGGGTGGGTGTGGGTGTGTGTGTGTGTGTGTGTGTGTGTGTGTGTGTGTGTATGTGGTAATGTCAGTGTGAACTACTATGACAAGCTGCCAGTGCGATGGTACAGGAAGGGACTGATGAGGTGGCCACTCAGGCAGTCCATAAGTCTGTACTTGCGGCCCTTCTCTGTGCTAGGAATTGGGCTAGGCTCTGGGATCAGTGTGCTGAAAGACATGGCCAGAGGTAATTAACTAAGTGTGCAAATGACTGCCGGGTAAGAGGAATGTGGGAGCCCAACTTAAAACAGAACAGAGGGGTATTCTTTGTATGTAATTACAGCTCTTCTTGCTGAAAAAAATGCATGAAGTAGTCAACATTTCATAAACTTAAAAATTATTTTTATATTCATATATTTATTGGTCATGAGAAAACATTTTTTAAAAAATCATTGTTTTAGAATTTTTCTCTATAACCCAAAGAGACAATATTTGCCCTTAAAACACAGATGCCCTTTGAAGTTGATCATCTTTTATTTGAAAAAGCAAAGGAGGTGGTTTGATGGTCCCCTAATTGACAGATGTAACTGGAAGTCTCAGAGACAATCTGGTCCTGTCATGAACAGTCATATAGGTCTGTGTTTGTGGGTGATGAATGTGTTATCTTCAAGTAGCTTTCAGAAGTCAGAATGGATAGACATTTTAACTGGAAGATCAAAGGTCCAAGTCAAGAAAATCCATCCCCAGGCAGAGGTTGCCCAGAGGTATTGCAATTTTTATGAATATGTATATACTCACATGGAACATATTTTATTTGCCCCATATAACAGGTTATTTGAATCCCTTTGATATCATTTTATCTGTAAAATGTAAATGCACTGCTATCAAAATAACTATCATATCTGATACCTATGCAGGCATTTATCTTCTGTATTTTAATGCAGGGATGTTTATGAAATAGACATCTTCCTAGAAAGTTGTGCTTAGTGCTTAAGCAACCTGTTAGAGATGAGAATCAAATTTGCTCAGCCATCCTCTCCTCTCCTCAGGATATTACAGAATCTCCCCCTGGTTCTTTTAGTGCCCCTCCCTTGGCCCTTCCCCAGCACATCCAGAATGAGCTTTCAACAAGTAGATTTGATTATATCACCCACCCGCCTTACTATCTTTTACGGGCCTCTCATTGACCCTAGCCTGTACCTGGAGGCCATCCTGTTCAAGCCGATGCCTCCTACCGTCCTTCACTGGGTCCCGGTTTATCACTCTGGGCTCAGCCACAGCGATCTCTTAATTTGTCCATTCTTCCTTCCACCTCAGCGCTTTTACCTGTGTTGCTTTCTGCCTGAAACGGTTGCCACCCCACCTGCCAACTCTCTCTTCCTGCTCACCCTTCAGTTCTCAGATCAAAAGCACTTCACTCATATATATGTCACCTCCTATGTGCTAGGCAGCCTTCTGGGTGAAGAGAAAAAGTTTCTTACCTCATGAGCTGATATTATAGTAGGGGGAGGCACAAAATAAACAAAGGTAAAAATATGTAATACGTCGTAAGGCTAGATATGCCAAGAAGAAAAATAAAGCACAGTAAGTAAGGAGAAGCCAAGGTGGGGAGGGGATTGTTCTGTTAGGCTGGTGGACAGGGAGGGTGTCTTTGCTAAGGGGACATTTGAGCAGAGACTGGAAGTGAGGGAACAGACAACAGGCACGAAGGCCCTGGAAATAGGAGTGCTCGTGGCTTGTTCAAGGGACAGCAAGGAAGCCCTGTGACTGGAGCGCGCTGAGCAGCAAGGAGGACGGTGAGGCAGGTGAGGTCTTCACCATAACGGAAATGGCTACAGATCACAGAGGACCTTGGGGCCATGGTAGGGTCCCTGGACTCCCGCAATGATGAGGGGAGCTACTGCAGGTGTCTGAACAGACAAGTAACGTGATTTAACTTTTGTTTTTGAAGGATCCCCTGACATCTGTGGGGGAAATAGACTGCAGTAGAAGCTGGGAGCCAGTGAGGAGCCTGCAAGATACATAGAAGTGAGAGATGATGGTAAGTGGGACAGAGATGGGGGGGGCAGAAAAGTGAGCATAATGTAGCTGTATCTCAAAGGTAGAGCAAACAACCTTCTCCGAACCCCTCCCCAAACTAGGCCAGGTTCCTTTGTCTTATTTTCTCATTGAATCATTGGCTTAGCACTCATTCCAGTTGGTGATTATATGTTCTTTGTGTGCTTATGTAATGGGATAACATTGGGAATTATTAATGGTTACTTTCAGCCTTAGGGAGAGAGTGGACCTCTAAGAAAAAGGAGTCTTCTTCTATTTTCTGTGGGTTTTCTGTGGGTTTTCTCTTCACTTTCTTGACGGTGTACTTTGTTTTTCCTTTGTTGCTTGCACTTTTGGTGTCATATGCAATAAACCTCTGCCTAATGCAAGATCATGAAAATTTACACCTATGTTTTATCCTAAGAGTTTTAAGGAGGTGAAGTGATAGCTCATTATGGCTTTGATTTGTATTCCCTAATAACTAATGACACTGAGTATCTTCCATGAATTTATTGGCCATTTGTATATCTTCTTCAAAGAAATGTCCTTTGCCCATTTTTTAAATTGGGATGTTTTTCTTTTTTGCTGTTGTTGAGTTATACAAGTAGTTTATATATTTTAGATATTAAATTCTTATCAGAGGTATCATTTGCAAATATTTTCTCCCATTTTATGGGTTATCTTTTCACTCTCTTGATAGTGTCCTTAGATGCACAAAATGTTTAAATTTTTATGAAGTTCAATTTACCTTTTTGTTGGTGTTGCTTGTGCTTTGGTGTTACAGCTAACAAACCATTGCCAAATTCAAGATCATGGAGATTTACATAGTTTAATAGTTTTAGCACTTGTCAGGGTTCTTTTATCAACTTTGAGTTAATTTTTGTACATGGTATGAGATGAGGATCTAACTTTATTCTTTCATCTATGGAAATCCAGTTGTCCCAGCACCGTTTGTTGAAGAAAATTAAGCACTTTTTAAAAACATGGTTTTGGTGACTGCATAGTATTCAATAGTGTATTGTCATTTGGTTACTCATTCTTCCCTCCCTTGTGCTATTCTCGATATGCATTTAATGTCCTCCTTGCCCACATCTTTCTTTAGGAAAACTGTCCAGCTCACAGCCCAGAAAAAGCAGTCCCTAGAGATCTCATGATCATTGCCTTTGGGCCGGCCGATTGGACTACAGGTAGACATACAGCCAAAGCTGAGCCCATTAGATCTTTCCTTTGGGAATTTGACATTGGGATACTGAGACTGTGCCAGTTAGGTGTGTGGAAAGGAGTTTAAAGGTAATATAAACTCTGGGGGTTGGGGTGATAATGATGACTTCTGTATGAAGGGGACAGAAGAAACTGACTATAAAAACAGAAAGAAATGATGTAGACACTATTAAAATAGAGGCCATGAGAATTGGAGAGGTTTTCAGTTTGGTAACAGTTCAGTTCACATGAAACCCATAAGATTCTGCCCTTCCTTTACTTTCTTTCTTTTCTGGATTTAGTTTGAGTGGATATCTGTTCCTCTGCAAACAAACTTTGCCTAAATCCTGGTTGTAGGAGACAGAAAATTCAACTGGGTTAAAGGAGCCAAAAAGACTCTTGTTGGCTCCTATACCCAAAAGGCCCAGGGTATATCTTGATCTTGGACTCAAAAATGTCATCTAGACCTGGGTATCTCTGTCTTTTAGCTGTACCATCTCTGGTGTTCATTAATTCCCAGCCTATTAAGTCTGTCTGGTCTTTAATCTTTCTTGTCTATTAACAGTCTCAAAAGAAAGAAAGAGCTCCTTCCTGTAGCTCCTGCACGAGTCTGGGACGCTCTCTGATTGTGACCATATTGTGTGAGTCATGGTGGATCCCTGAGCCAGCCCTATGGGGATCTGGTGCTGGGTCTGAGTCATGTGCCTACTTCTGGTGTAGGCAGAAACCTCATTGGAACCACGTTGACTGAAAATGAGGAAGGAGGTTTTCACAATGGAAATTCTGGATTCTGTTATGAAATAAAAGGAAGAGTGGATGCTGAGTAGCCAAAGAAATAACAGAAGTCCACCACAGCCATTTAGATTAATTCTAATGTTTTGCTATTATGTACGTAAGTATCTGTTGATATCTCATTATTTCTTTGCAATGTTGTTTTAGTTCTGTGGCTGAATTATAAACCACCCCAAACTTAGCGGCTTAAAACAACAACAGTGACTTCTTACTCACTGTTCTGTGGGTTGACTGGGCTCAGCTGGGAAGTTTGGCCCCATGTGGTATAGCTGAAGTCACTCATGTGGGTGCATTGAGCTGAGAGCTTGGCTGGGGTTGCATCATCAGAGACAGTCTGTCTTCCTCTGTGGCCTCTCTCCACGTGGCCCTTTATCGTTCCACAGTATGGTGGGTGGCTGGCTCCCAAAACAGAGAACTGGAAACTACAAGATAAGACCCAGGCTCAGATGTCCCAATATATCTCTTCTGCTGCATTCTGTTAGTCAAAGCCATTCATAGGGTCCAATTCAAGGGGCGAGAGATGTAAATGTACTCCTAGAAATGGAAATACTGCATGAAAGGATATGCATATTTTAAGACTCATGATACACACATTATCAAATTGTCACCCGGAAAGTTTCTACCAAGGTACAGCCGCACCAGCAGTAAGGGCATGCATTTCACCACCCAAATAACAATCCTTGGCAGTTTCATAGGTTTAAAAATGATTGTTGTTTCATTAATATTAAAGATTCAAACTTTTTCATGCACTTATTGAGCATTTAAATATTTTAAGTATATGAAATATGTGTGGTATTAAGGATTATGATATAGCGTACATAGTATGGTCAAAAACATCTTACTATGAAATGCCCCGTGGGTTTCTCCCAGATTCCATTCACTTCTCTCCCTCTCAAAGGTAACAGTCCTTTTGAAGTTTGTATTTCCTTGCTCTTATTTTTTCAGTTTTATTGAGATATAATTGACAAATACAATTGTGTATATTTAAAGTGTGTAACATGATGATTGATATATTGTGAAAGGATTCCCTCCATCGAGGTAATTAGCACATTAATTACTGTCACACATATTTACTTTTGTGTTTGCGGGTGGGCCTTGCCCTCATTTATCTTTTGTAACAGCTTTTTTTGCTATGCAATTCACATACCACACAACAAGCCCGTTTAAAGTGTACAGCCGCATGGAGTTTAGCACAACCACAGAGTTGTGCAGCCATCACCACAGTACATTCAGAGCATTGTTGCCGTCCCCCCAAAAACCCTGTGTCCTTTAGCAGCAGTCCTCCGTTTCTCCCTTTGCCCCGTCCCCACCCTAGGCAGTGATTAATCAGTCTTATTTAAATTTGCTTATTTGGGGCATTTCATATAAATGGAATCGTAGAATATGTGGTCTTTGTGACTGGCTTCTTTCACTTCATGTTTTCAAGGTTCATTTACTTTGTGGTCTGTATCTCATTCCTTTTTATTTCTGAGAAATAGTGTATTGTATGGATATACCACATTTTATTTATACATTCCTCTGTTGATGGACATTTAGGTTTTTTCCATGTTGGCTGTTATGAATAATACAGCTATGAACATTTATGCATAAGTTTTCTGTGGACTTTTGTTTTCATTTCTCTCAAAGTATCTCAATACCTAGAAGTGGAATTTCTGGGTCTTATGGTAACTTCATATTTAACCTTTTGAGAAATTGCCAGGCTCTTTTCCAAAGTGATTGACCATATTATATCCCCACCAGAAGCATGTGAGGGTTTCAGTTTCTCCACATCCTTCCCAGCACTTGGTATTATCTGTCTTTTTGATTATAGCTGTCCTAGTGGGTAGGAAGTGGTACCTCACTATGGTTTTGGTTTATATTTCCCTGATGATTGATGATGTTGAGCATCTTTTCACATTCTTATTCATCCTCATTTTTGTCATAGTTTAAATATGATTGTATTTTTAAATAACATATTGATTAGTACTACTGTTACAGAGCAGGGGCCGGGTACACCCAACGATACCCCAGCCCCGCTCCAGGGTCGTTATGCACGCCGCCAACAGAAAGACGTCTCAATGCCAGAGACTTGTGAAAAGGAAAAGAATTATTTACTTACAAGTTTTACAGGCTTGGAACAATGACTTAAGGTCTCCTTTAAAATACTAAAGTTCTCTAGAATACCCACAAACGCACAGTCCTTCCTTCTCCCCCTGCCCAGTCCAGGGTACCGTATCTCAGGAAAAGAAGTAGAAGTCCATGGTTCAGGCAGACCCTCGGTTCCAACACCGTCCGCTGTGTCGCCACCGTGATCTTTAGTTAATCCAAAACCATGTGGCACCTTCTCATGGCCCACCAGCAAGAGTCCTTTCACCCCTTTTCTTCCAGGCAAAGTCTCTCCTGCTTCCTAGGCCGCGTGGCAAAGGAAGGCACCCAAAGCCACATGGTCCTGCCTCTGTCTCTCAGGCTGAGGGGTCCCCACTCCTCAGCCTCGTGGTCCAAGAGAGCTTCCTGCAGCATCTCTCCTGCATTCTTCTGAACTGCTAAGAGAGAGCTGTGCATCGCTGCTACATCTTGCTTCCCAGCTTCCTAAGCTGCGTGGCAAAGGGAGCCCCAAAGCCGCGTGATTCTCCCCTCTCACCAACAGCCATGTGTTCCAGAGTGAGAGAGAGAGAGAGAGAGAGGGAGAGAGAGGGGGGGGGTGGGAGAGAGCCTGTCTCTCAGGCAGAGGGGTCCCCACTCCTCCAAAGCCTCGTGGTCCAAGAATGCTATGGCTGCCGTGCTTGGGTTTAAATACCCACGCCAGTCTTCCTCTACAGCCCCATTTCCGACTCCTCCTTCAATCGGCTACACCTGCCAGCACTTCATATTCCTCCAGCTTTTCTGGGCTGCCATGTTAACTGTGGGCAGATGTGACCCCATGGCCCAGAGCCATCCTTCTCCAAGTTTTTATGCAGGCGCTGTGTCTAGGGGGAGTTGCCTAGACTACATCCTGGGTGGAAATCTCCTCCATCCCCCTGGCTTCAAGCATGGCCACAGCTATTTAACATATCTACACAACCAGTTAAAGGTTATAGATATGTTAAATGACCATGCCAGAGGCTAGCTGCAAAGCTGCTGCCATACCAAACAGCTCTGAATGGCCCTGCTCCATGACCCATCCCCCCATAGTTCAGACCTTTGGGGGTGAGGACATTCTATATACATATTTCTAATATTTCCTGGACACCTTGAGTTCTGGACCGCATTACAAATCCCCATTTGGGCCCCCCCTTGGCTGCACCCTGTTACACTACCTGTTCTAAAATTTATATTAACAGAATTCTTTGTGTAAGTATGATATATGTAGGTACACATCCTTCTGAGATATTTATTTACTAAATTTGAGGCTTTTGGAGTTCGTCCTTATTGACTCGTGTGACTATTGCTTACTTTCACTTCTGTGTATATGGCACACAAAATTTATTCATTCTTCTATTGATGGACATTTGAGTTATTGCCAAAGTTTTTGCTATTTTACACAGAACTGCTATGCACATTCTTGTACACAGATGCAAAAATTTCTTTCGGGCATAAATGGAAGTGGAATTGCTGGGTCATGAGGCATACAAAAGTTTACCACTGCTGTATAATATCAAGTTGTCTTCCAATACGGTTGTGCCAATTCACTCTCTCCCAACAGTGCTTGAGAATTTCTCGTGCTCCATAAGCTCTCTAACACTAGGTGTTATCAGATTTCTTAATCTTTGCTAATTTGTAGGAGTGAAATTGTTTGTCCCTGATTACAGTGAGATTGAGCATATTTTTACATGTTTGTGGGCCATTCATATTTTCTCTTCTCTGAAGTGCCTGTCTTTAATCTCTTTTCAGTTGTGTTTGTCTTTTCCCCATGGGTTTGTGGGTCTTTTTGTAGTGTGGATACTGATACTTTGTCAGTTATATGTGTTGCAAAGATTCCAGATTCTGGCCTCTCTTTTTATTCTCTTTCAGTATCTTTTGATGGACAACAATTTTAATTTTAATGTAATTAAGTCTATAATTATGTTATATGATTGTCATGCCTTTTTAAATCCTATTAAAGAAATCCTTCCCTTATTTCAAGGTCATAAATCTGTATTCCTATATTGTCTTCTAAATGCTTTGTATATTTCTGCCTTTCATATTTCGGTGTCTGCTGGGCCAAGAATTGATTTGCTGTGTGGGATGAGGAAGAGTGTGTGGTGGAGAAGAGCGGGATGTCAACCATCCCAGCACGACAGAAGAGCTCATCCTGTCCCCACGGATCCGTTTCTCCAGTTGTGCCATGTACTCAGTTTCTGTATGTGTGTAGATCTCTTTCTAGGCTCTCGGTTCTGTTCCACTGGACTTTCCGTGTATTCTTGTGTCAGTGCTATAGTGTTTTAACAACTATATCTTTATAATATATATTGACACATGGTAAGGCAAGCCCCTTTATTAGTCTCCTTTTGGGGCAACGTCTTGAATGTTTTTTACCCTTTGGTTTTTCATAGAAATTTTGAATCCACATTGTTGAGTTAAAAATAAAAACATGTTGCAATTTTTTTTAAAGATTTTATTTATTTATTTTTAGACAGAGGGGAAGGGAGGGAGAAAGAGAGGGAGAGAAACAGCAATGTGTGGTTGCCTCTCACATGTCCCCCACTGGGGACCCGGCCTGCAACCCAGGCATGTGCCCCGACTGGGAATTGAACCGGGACAGCTTGGTTCCCAGCCCGCGCTCAATCCACTGAGCTACACCAGCCAGGCACATGTTGCAATTTTTGTTAAGATTACATTGACTCTGTACACTAATTAGGGGATAATTGATGTCTTTTCAACATCGGATTTTCCAATACAATAACATGGTATAAGTCCTCTCTTATTTTTGTCTTTTCAGATACATTTCACAGAAGTTGTATAATTTTCTTCGTTGAGCCTTGCATATCTCTAGTAGGTTTATCTCTAGGTACTTCGTTGTTTTTAATGCTATTGAAATGGTGTCCCTTCAACATTATTCTTTCTAATTGTTCGTTATGTGTAAAGATGTGTTTGAATTTTATATGTGGATTTAAATCCAGCGAATTTGCTCATATCTTTAATTAACTCTAATATTTTGTATAGATTCTTTGCAGTTGACATGAAGATATTATTTCAACTGTGAATAACAATATTTTGTTTTAAATCACATCTTTAATTTTTTTGTATTGACTGGGACCCTCAGTACAAGGTTGAATACAAGAGTTGATGGCAGATACTCTGTTTTTTTGTCTTCCTCCTTAACTTAAAAGGAATACTTTCAACATTTCACCATTGAGTATATTGTTTGCTGTAGGGTTTTGGTAGATACTGTTTATTGGTTAAGGAAGTTTCTTTGTGTTATTAGTTTGTTAAGATATTTATCAATGAATGTTTTGATTTGATTGCTATCAACTTCAACTGGTGCACCTGACCTTGGAGCATTGTCCAGCTAGAACTCTCCAGCACAAAACTTCACAAACCACTTTTGACACGTTCACTCAATCACTGCACCTTCTGCATGCACTGCTCAAATCTATTTTTTTTTTTGCATTTCAGTTACATTTTTCCTTTCTTGAAATAATAAAGCATAATGTGCTGAAAATGTGTATTTTTCATCTTCAATATTAAAATGGCTACACAAAAATTCACCAATTTTGATAAGTTTTTTAAATGGAGGCTGATACAACAGCTGTCACAATACAATCTAACAAAATGGTTTCAAATAAAGTTAAAGGCAACTGAGAGCTACTAAAGTCATCCTATAGAAAAAAACAAATGAACTTTTTGGCCAACCCAATACTTCTTCCTTCATGACAAATCCTCAGACTTTTAGCATAGTATTGGCTGCCAGAATAAAGACTACATCTTATCTTTACACTGCAAGAACACTTCGCCCTATGACTACATTCTGGCCAATGAGATATTAGTACAAGTACTATGTGGCATTTCTAATACTGTCCCTTAAAAGACAACTGGCAAGCACTCTTTCCCCTTTTTCTTTTGTCCAAATGCCTAGTATGAAGATGTTGCATCTGGAGCTCTTGCCCCTATCTGGGACCATAAAGACAAGGGCCACATCATAGGGGTGGTAAAACCCTGACCTGGGAGAATCTCTGAGAACTTCATGGAGCAGAGCTACTGCACTAGCTTAACTAGACTTCTGCAGGAGAACGAAATAACCCATCATCAAATAGAATTATGGAATCCAAATTTTTAATTGTTGAAATTGTCCATTTTTTCTTGTTTTGTTTTTTCCCATAAAAGTTTGTACCATAGTGTTTGAAAGGGCCGATTTTCATATATCTTAAGATATTTTAAATCTTAAGATGAAGATCTTCATATTAAAATGAAGAATAGCTATAGTTGATTCTTGTGCTAAACTTATCAATTTAGTACAAAGGAAAGACCTTACTATTCCTGAACTGCAAGGCACTCCTAAGTCTCCGAAATGGGCATGTTGGCTGTGAGGCGGAGAACTAGAGTTTGGTTTGTATAAGAAAAGTGCCCTTGGAGAGACCATCTACTAGCAACCCTCACTTCCAATTTGTAGTTGCAGACAGTCTCCCACAGAGCTTCATGCAGCCTGAGTTAACGGACAGAACACGTCTTGAGTGTGGTCTAGTCGTGCCCTGATTGAAGGACAAGTTCTCCAAATAATGTGCCTTACACAATCTCTGGCACAGAGGTGCTCAAAAAGTCGTCTTTCTCTGCCTGTTTCTGCCTGCTACCCAAGATTCTAGAGTACACTCTCTCCCATGAGCTTTCTCCTTCAGGTGGTATGTTACAGTCGATGGTCTTAAAGGATTGTTAAAGAGGCATTTGGCTCTTCAACTCTACCTTCTTCTAAACATGGAATCAGGTTTCTCTCCTGTAAATCTGCAGCATTAATTCTTAAGTAAGAACTCAGCAACAGTGATAAGCCCGTGATTGGAACTAGCTTTTGCAATGACTATAATAAAATATATTTCATCAGCAGGTATTTGAAGCCCATTGTTTGGCTGAGTTTTCTTTGTTAATCCCTGCTTTTAAAGGAAGAAGTGATCTTTGCCTATTTACTTTTCCTGAGCAGTGTGCTCAGGTCAGCAGAATTCTATTAATTATTGAATTGGACAAATGGTTTTCCTTTAAAGTTTCCTGTTGTCCTGAAACCTTGTGTCTTAGTGTATTAGTTTAGAT
This sequence comes from Micronycteris hirsuta, assembly GCA_004026765.1. Classification (NCBI taxonomy): domain Eukaryota; kingdom Metazoa; phylum Chordata; class Mammalia; order Chiroptera; family Phyllostomidae; genus Micronycteris; species Micronycteris hirsuta. The sequence continues at coordinate 27,431 of PVJI01002895.1, forward strand.
CGTTTCTGAATTGGAATGGAGGCATCACACAAGCTTAGGCTACATGGTAGCTTTATAAGTGCACTTAGACTCAATGCATGATCGTTTTATTGTCTCTGTGAATTGCCCGTGTCCCTAATGTCAGCTTTTCCTGTCTTCATTGGTCATCTGCAACTTACTTATATAACCACTTCCTGGATTTCCATAAGTCCTTTTAGGGCAGGCATCAAATTGTTTGTGATTTTGTCCTCTACAGCACCTAAGACAACTAATACTTTTTATATAGCAGGTGCTGGATGATTATAAATGAATTTTTAAAAAAAGGATGAATGAGGAAACAAAAGTTTTGCTCCAGTTTTGGTTTTTATATTAATATTAAATATTCAGGTATGTTATAAAAGTCATAAAAATTTGTGGTCTTAAGAGATCATAATCCCATCATGAAAGATGTTTCTTTAAACTCTGCTTTTAAGACAACAGTTTTGTATCAATTAAGAATAGCCTCAGCAGAGATTGACAGGAAGTCTAAAATGAGAGTGGCCTGCATAGATGTTTATTCAGTATAATTTTCCCTCATGTAGTAGAAGAGGCTTCCATCCAAGACTAGTGTGGTTTCTCATGGTAACAGGCATTTAAGCTTCTTTCACCTCGTGGCATTACTATCCTCAGTACGTGACTTCCATCTTCATGGTCCCAGGTGGCTACTCAGACTCCTGCCATCCTATGAGCATTCCTATGTGAGGACAGAAGGAAGAACATACCCTGTTCTTTAAAGATACTTCCTGAAAGTTGCTGCCACCTCTTCTGCTTTCACCTCATTGGCTAGAACTGTCACATGGGAATCTAAGACATGTAGTCATTATTTTGGGCAGTTGTATGCCTGGTTAGATGTTGGAATTGTATTGATAAAGAAAGAAGGGTTGAATGGATACAGAAGGAAAAAATAAGTGTCTCAACCAGAGTTTCCCATTGCCTTTTGGATGAACTCATTGTTATCATCAACAAGACCCTGACTGGTCTAGTCACTGCTGTGTCTCTGGCTTCATCCCTGGTTTTTTATTTATACTATTTTAACTTTTGTTTTTTTACTTTCATTTCCCCTAAAGGAACAGAGTCCATTCTACCTCAGTACCTTTGCACATGCTCTTGTTGCTGATTTAGGAATCCTAGATTAGGTTTCTTTGTCCCCATGACACTTTCTCATAACATCTTGAATATTCTCTTTGTAGCACCAATCACAATTGCAATTATAAAGTTTTTATGTAATTATTTGCTTTGCATCTGTCCCACTAAGCTATTAGTCACATGAGTTAAGGGACTTTGTTTTGTCCATGTCCATATGTTCAGCACCTAACACGGCATTTGGCACAAATTAGGCTTTAATAAATCTGTGCTAAACAAATGAATGAACTTTCTAATGGAAATTTCTTTTTTTACAGATAAAGTAATTGTTTAACCAGAATATTCCAGGAATCTGTATTCTAGTTTTTTTTTTTTAATCAATTTGTTAAACTGAAGGTTTCAACTAATGCTGAAAATCTTTCTGAAATGTCCTGGTCTAATTCCTTGGCTTAGTAAGGACAGTGAATCAAACAATATTCTTCCTTGGATCGTCAGGGCCTTCATGTGCCTGTGAGTCAACATTATGACCATCAATCAGCTCTGACCAAAACCATAGATGTAGAACAAGAATCTGCTTGACTCAGGCCTGCACCTTGGAAAGTTGCTTGAAACAAATGTGCTCAACATTAGCTTGTTTTCTTCTCAATCGCCTCTTTCTCCCAAAAGTAGTGTGCCAGCAATTCTAGTGATTGTGTTTCCCAGTTAATGGAGGATTTATTTAATGCAGGAATTGTCGTGCTTGTTTTGAAAGAAATAATAACTTTTTAAAAAGTGCCTGTCAGATGTTGGGGCTGTGAGTGACAGTCATGTCTGAGTTCAACAATTCTTTTTTTTTTCTTAAAGTGTATTTTATTGATTATGCTGTTAAAGTTGTCCCAATGTTTCCCCTTTGTCCCCCTCTGCCCAGTACCCGCCTTCCCTCCAGCAATCCCCTGCTTAGTTCATGTCCATGGGTCATGCATATAAGTTCTTTGGCTTCTCCATTTCCTATACTATCCTTAACATCCCCCTGCCTGTCTTGTACTTACCAATTATGCTTCTTCCTCCCTGTACCTTTACCCCTATTCTCTCCCTTCCCCCTCCCAGCTGATAACCCTCCAAATGATCTCCATATCTATGATTCTGTTACTATTCCAGTTGTTCACTTAGTTTGTTTTTTAGATTCATTTGTTGATAGTTGGGAGTTTGTTGTCATTTTAATGTTCATAGTTTTGATCTTCTTTCTTTTTCTTCTTTCTTTAATGTTCATAGTTTTGATCTTCTTTCTCTTTCTTCTTTCTTTTTCATTTCATGTAATAATGGCTTGGTGATGATGAATTCCTTTAGCTTTACCTTGTCTGGGAAGCATTTTATCTGCCCTTCCATTCTAAATGATTGCTTTGCTGGATAGAGTAATCTTGGTTGTAGGTCCTTGCTTTTCATCACTTTGAATACTTCTTGCCAGTCCCTTCTTGCCTGCAAAGTTTCTTTTGAGAAATCAGCTTATAGTCTTATGGGAATTCCTTTATAGTCAACTCTTTGCTTTTTTCTCGCATATTTTAAGATTCTCTCTTTATCTAACCTTTGACATTTTAATTATGGTGTTCCTTGCTGTGGTCCTCTTTGGATCCAACTTGTTTGGGATTCTCTGTACTTCCTGGACTTGTGTTTCTGTTTCCTTCATCAAATTAGGGAAGTTTTCTTTCATTATTTTTTCAAATAAGTTTTTAATTTCTTGCTCTTCCTCTTCTCCTTCTGGTAGTCCTATGATTCAGATGTTGGCACTTTTGGAGATGTCTCAGAGTCTCCTTATACTCTCCTCATTTCTTTGAATTCTTGTTTCCCTATTCTATTCTAATTGAATGTTTATTTCTTCCTTATATTCTGAATTGTTGATTTGAATCTCAGCTTCTTACCCTTCACTGTTGGTTCCCTGTGGATTTTTTTTTTTTATTTCACTTAGTGTAGACTTTATTTCTTCCCTATGTTTATGGTGTACTCAATGAGTTCTCTGAGCATCTTGATCACCAGTGTTTTGAATTCTGATTCTGATAGATTGGCTATCTCTGTTTCATTTAGTTATTTTTCTGAAGTTTTGTTTTATTCTTTTATTTGGGCCATATTTCTTTGTATCCTCAATTTGGCAACCTCCCTGTGTTTGTTTCTGTGTATTAGGTGGAGCTGCTTTGATTCCCTGTCTTAGCACAACCATGTGAATGAATATGGCTTCTTTAAATCCTTGGTTGTTGGACTTCCATACAGTTTTATTTTCTGTCAGTTCTGGGTGGTTTTTTTTTTTTTTAATTTTGAAGTTAGTTGTGATGTTTCTTATGGCTGCATGAGGAAATGAAGTGTATATGCCTATACCTCCATCTTGACATCTTGACTGGAAATCAACAATTCTTTTTTTTAACTGCAGAGGAAAATGTCATTGTTTCTTGTCCTGATCTTTACATATCAGCTGCTAGAATCAACATGAAGGAGGGAGGCCAGGGAAAAAGAAGGTGATCTTTGGGGATACCCTGGATTCTGGTGATAGCCCAGAAGCTTATAGAACGTTGTGGTTCAGGAACTTAAGTTGTTTTGAAGGCTGTTAGTCTCAGCTTTCCCAGAATATGGGATTTTGATAGATTGAGGAGAACAAAATCTTTACATTTCTGACAGGTTCCTAAAACTACAGTATGGGGAGGGGAGGCATTTGTCCAGGATTTTAATTAAATAAGGCATGTCTTGCATCTTTAAAAAAGTTTAGTATTTTAATTCTTTTCTTTAATTCCCTGTAACTAAAAATGGACATTTTATTCCAACATTTAGAATAACATTTACCTATTATGTATTTCCCTGAGGTCAAAGCTCCTTCCCTTTCCCCAGCATTTCACTGCCTTCCTCAATATTGTTATTTCTCATCTTTGAAATAGAGGAGACTTAACAAATTGTAGAGCTAAAAGCAGTAGATGAAAGGGTGTGGAAGCAAAATGTATGGTGGTGACAAACGTTAATTTGTACAGAAGCCAGTTCTATTCCCAAACTGTTCCTGAAATACTTTATCTTCTAAAGAAATTTAGTCATCAAAGTCTAAACACTAACCCGGAATAACAGCTAAAATTTTATCCATTTAAAAATGGTGCTTCACAGTATATATTTGGCAATTGAAACTTCATATGGGATTGGTGTAGATTAAAATATGGACCTCTCTCTTCTAGTTAAGAAAAATGCCTTTCGGACCTAATGTTAGTAACTTTAAGGGAGGTGTGAATTGATGGGGACAATTAGGCTTTTAGGCAAGGTAACTGTCAGTCAATGAGTGTTGTGGCTACTTAATATTCAGTATGATATGATCAAGTAGGAATGTACTGAGTCAAATGGGGCTTCAGCTGGGGGGCAGAGGAGAGGGGTGGGGTGAAGAACCCCGGCAATGACAGGATGCAGGTGGCAGCATGGCTATGGTGTTTCCGCCGAGTGGGAAGATCGATTTTCTGCTTGGATGCCAATGAGCAAGTGATGCTTTGTGTCATATAGATGTTAAACAGTTCCTCACTTTGCCCTGGCTAAGTGGCAGATGCCACCCAAATGTAGGTGGAGTGCTCAGAATAAAAGGGAGAGATCTTTAAAAAAAGGCGGGGAGAGAATCTTGCATGGTATGCCCATTCCTGAGACAGTAAGTAAAGCAGGGAGCCAGCACTTTTGGTAGGCAGAGCTTATCATGGAGTAAAAGCCTCCTTGGCAATACTATGATGAAAGCTCAATTCTGCTTCACATATAGAAGCAATCAGGGCCAATACTGAGCAATCAGGGAGCAATCAGGGCCAATACTGAGAAGGTGGGAGAGGAACATAGCATGGAGCACACCAAAGGAAACCAGCACACATTGGAAAATAACAAAGGAGGATCTCTCTGAGTGCTATTCAAGGTATGGACTGGTGCTGATCTGTAAACTGCAGGTTACTGCTCTGCAATATGAGAAATACAGAGGTGTAGAGAAAGCATTTAGAAAAGATGATAAGCATTTGATATTGCTGCAGTATCCAAGTGTAGTCCTGGATTCTTGTAATTTATCTTGTACCAAAGCTAGCTCTGAGCTATCACCAGGATTCAAGGTATCCCGAAGATTGTTTTCCTTTTTCCTGGTCTCCTTCGTGTTGATTCTAGCAGCTGATTAAAACATAGGAGACATACACCTAGGGTTACTCAAGCTATATAGAAAAGCTATGAGGCTTAACAGTGGGTATCTGGGAGTTAAACTAAGGAGAGGCATCAGTCCAAAGGAGCAGAGGCAGTGTGGTAGAAACTGTGCACTTGTCTCATTGAACGTGGTATAACCCAACTAGAGCATTGTCAGATTTGTGTGGCAAGTCATACGTGGTGGCACAGTTCAAAGTTAGTTTGTCAGTTTTAAATCCAAAGTTTAAAAGATCTAGACTCCTGCTGTTCATCATAATTTAAATTTATTACATAAATGATTAGAACTTGTTGCAGATGAATTATGAATGGACAACAAAATTTTTTGAAAATAATTATGATTCTCAGTGTTAGTCACCTACATACATACTTTCAATGACGCAAGTGTACAAGTTTTGTAATTGTTTTCTCTGATCCTTGATACAGTTGTCAGACACCTCTCCAAACCACATAGCCCCATGGGGCTGTTTCAGACAGAATACTGTTGCCTTGAACAGCCACAGCTGGGTTTGCTAAACGCTTCTGGAATAGTTTTTTAACCGGTGAGACCTAGTCCTAGTGGGTTTTACTACAAATAAATCTTCCTAGTCCTCTGAACTTGAAAGGCTTACATTTCTACCTCACTAAAACAACAACAACAACAACAAAAAACAACCACCTATAGTATCAAAATGTAAGGCTTTGTTCCTGGATCCTTAGAGTTTATCTTGTAGTGGTGCTATATGTTTGTTTGGGCTAAAGGCAACAAGAAAAACCTAAAGATTTTTCCCTGAGATCACTCATGCCATACAGAAAGCCACGCATCTATTGAGGGAAGTTCTTGTGTGAATGGGGGTATTTAGGAGTTAAACTCAAGACTGGCATGATGCAGCCCAAGGGAGCAGAGGCTAAGCGGAGAGAAATACATAGATGTAAAGTCAGAAGACATGGATTTGGGTCTTGCCTCTGTTCCTTAACCAACTTCATAATCTGGGGCAAGTCACTTAACCTCTCTAGGCCTTAATTTTCCCATCTGTAAAATGGGAAGAACTACCTACTTTACTAGGCTCCAGTGAGGTCTAAATCAGAGACTATTTGTGAGATGATGCTGTGACTGTGGATAATGCTAGAGTTAGAGATTGGGGGATGAGGGAATAAACAGTGGCTTAGAACAGGGCCAATATTTACTGTAAAGGACCAGATAGTAGACATTTTGGCTTTGTGGACCACATACCACCTCTGTTGAAACTATTCAGCTCTTCCTGAAGTGTCAAATAAGCTATATATGTAAACAAATGTCCTATTAAAAGTTTATTTATAAAACTAGGCAGTGGGCTGGAGTTGGCTCAAGGGTCAAAGTTTGTCAACCTCTGTCCTAGAAGCCTAGAGACTTGAATTCTAGTCCTAGCTCTGATTTATCTAGCTAGGTGACCTTGTATAAATTATTTTAGTTCCTGAGCTTCAGTTTCTCTCTCACCATGGGACCCTCCCAGGTCTCTTCAACGCTATGACATGTGGAAGAGTGAGACAGAAGCAAGAGTGAAAGGATTTTAATGAATAACATTTTGATTAAAAGCAAAAAATATAGCAGTGCATAAGATGAAAAATTAAGCGAGGTATAAATACAATGTGAGTATGGCTGGAAAGTATAAAGCTTAAAAAAATGACAACAAAGAACTGTGGGTTTTTTTAGTACTCAAACAGTGAAAGTGACACACAGGATTGACCTCAACCTCCCTGCCATCAGGAAATCCAACTCTGCCCAAGACCAGATAGTGATTTGGAACTCAGGGGCCGGACCTCCTCTGACCCTGAGCCACAGGAGCAGGGCTTAGAGCCTAAGTGGGAGGGAGTTGTAGCAGATGTGGTCATTGCCCTTCCCATAACCTCTCTTTACCCATGGGTGGATGGCTTCATGTCTCAAATGCCCAGGAATCTCCTATCTTTGGTCACAGGCAGTTACTTCCTTTGTGTGCATGTGGGTAGGCCAGAAATGCTGGGAGTTAATTTTCTCAGGAGCTGCGTTCAACCAATGAGAGATGGGTATTGGTGGATAAATACCAGCCCCTGCTCCCGCCCCTTTCTGGGGTGAGCCAACTGGGAAGGGTTTTCTACACTATTTCCCAGAGTCACACAGGATGGAGCCACAGGTTTTCACAGCAGTACACTCATTAACACACCCAAAATGAACATTTTAGGTTCCATGTCATTTTCTAAGGGACACCTTTTGGGATGGTCCCTAGACCAAGGTAATTATTATCATGTTCCTGTGGTACTCTGTTCTTCCACCCTCATTGCACATGTCAAATCACATGCTATTGAGAGGTCAGGGTCACAATTTTTATCTTTATTTCTAGTTCCTAGCACAGGCTGAGCTACTCCATCAATGTTTGTTGACTAAATGAACAATATGCTTGATAGGTGGAGGACCCATCATCCTAGGACTCCACAGTAGTTTATGGAGCAGTTCTAGGGAGATTAAATAATACAGAGGTGACCACTGATAAAAGGTTCAGATTTCTTTCTACTCCTCTCTTACCTATCTTAAAAGGCTCTGGGTGGTAGGCTGGTCAGCTTTCAAATGTCCAAGAGGAATTTTTATCCAGCCAGCCAGCCAGCCATTCATCCAGCCAGCCAGCAAGACAACCAATCAGCCAGCTAGCCAGCCAGTCAGTCAGCCAATCAGCCAGCCAGCCAGGCATTTTCTCTATCTACCCATTCATCAAAGGATTATTGAGTTCCTGTTCTCTGTTAGGTATTATGTTAATCACTGGAGACATGAAGATATTTTATCCCTGCCCTTTAGAAGGTAAAAGTCAGTCCCATTGAACAAATCATTAAAAGCTATTGCAATACACGGCTCAATAGAGATATTATGAACTATTTGGAGTATAGGGCATATGCAGCTACTTCTCTAACAATGTATAATTTGTTCACAAATGTGGCTTCAGGACTTGGGGTTGCCTCTTCAGAATGGCTAAATGCTCTCACATAGATTTCTTTCTTCTTCCTCACTTCCTCTCATTTTTATTAGTAGCTTATTCCTTGTGGCCCAGAATGTAATGTGTGACTAAAGGTTAGGGCAGGATGGATAGAGTGGTGGGAGCTTCTTGCCACCAACATGAGGAGGATCCAACTGTGCCTCGTTAACCCTATCAAAATAATTAACTTGCCTTGACTTTCAGCCACCCACCAATTTCTATTGGGCCAAAAAAGAATGTATTAATAGCAATACATTCTATCTGCATAGTGTTTTATACTTTTCTAAGAATTTCATAGATTGAGAGGAACATTAAAGGTCATCATGTAGTCCAGCCACCCATGAATTTTAAATTCTTCCTATGGCATATACTGAAGGCCACCCACTGCCTTCCAAGACAGGCTCCTCTACCTCCCTGATCTGGAGCCAGCCGCTCTTTATTGCAAGGCCAACCTGGCTCTTTGTAAAGTGAACGCCTACTCCCTGAATGCCCAGAGTTCCTTCATTCTCAGATTTCATTCCTACATCCTCTGATCCCACCTGGTTCATACCTTCCTCTTTATTCTCCCAACACCCTTGCCTATGTTTTGATACCTCATAACTCCGTCCTTCCTGAATATGAGAGGTTAGGGTCATAACCCATCATTTAGACATTCTCTTCCTTCCTCCTATTAGGAGGACCACAGTAGTCCTTCGGTAGGACTCATCTATTACAGTTACTTTGGTTGTTATAACAAATTGTCTCAAGGTATAGTAGCACAAAAAGACTACTATATGCTCATGGATTTTCTGAGTCAGGTATAGTATACACTCATGGAACCTCCGGGCATAGCAGAATTGGATGGCCTCTGTTTCATAATGTCTGGTGCATTAGCTGAAAAATCTCGAAGGATGAGAGATGGAATCATCTTAATTGTCATCTATTCACATGTGTAGTGGTTAATGCTGACTATTGACTAAGAAGACTCAAAGCTAGGAAGACTTAAACAGTAGCTAGAATATGTACGTGTAGCTTTTCTATGTGGCTGCTTGGTTTCATCATGGCATGGTGACTGGGTTCCAAGGGCAAGAATACTAAAAGAGAGAGAGCCAGACATAAGATATGTACTTTTTATGACCTATTTTCAGAAGTTGTGTAGGATCATTTTTTTCCTACTGGTCAAGAGAGTTACAAAAATCTGCCCCATTCAGGGGGGGAGAATATAGACCTCATACCCCTAGATGAAGGAGTGGCAACATCACATTGTAAGGTAGGGACAGGATATACAATGGCATGGCTGTGTTGGGAAACTATAACCCGCCATTATATATCCTAGCACCCAAAGGCTCTCCTTCTGTGCTCTAACCCATGGGAAGTCCCATGACCTGGACAACATTATGGATATAGGTCTGTAGTAGAGTCAATATTTCCTTGTCATAAATAAAACCTATTTCCCTAGGACTCTAACACTTTGGCCTTGTTCTCTGTACTTGGGGCCACATAGAGCCAGCCTATTACTTCCAGTGCATTTGAGGAGTCTAGTATTCCAAGAGTTTTTGGTCCTTTAGATGAACCATTTCAAGCTTGGGGTTCATATCGCATCTTGTACATTCTTCTCTAAATGAGCTTTAGTTGTGTTTTTAACCCCTGTAAAGCATTGGGATTTTCAAATGAATACATACTCTAAATGTGATTCCTCCATTTCAGATTGGAAAAGGATGAGCTTTCATCTACATGTAGTTCTGGATTCCCTTTAATCCGCCCAAATCCTCTTTGGCTTTTATTTTTGGTAGTCGCATAGTACTGTTGACTCATACCCAGCCTACAGTCAACTAGAACTCCCAAATCAAGTCACATTTGTCGCTACTAATTCCTGTTCCTTGTTCTATGCCTGAGTTAGATTTTTTTAGGCCAAATTTCAAAAATTTTAATTTCTCTCTTAAACTTAATTTCATTAAATTTATCCTGTAATTCCAGCCTATTAAGTCTTTTTGGATATTGAGCATTACCTGATATATTATCTCCCCTTCCAAAGCTGCATATGGCCTAAAAATTCTGTTACGCCATTAGGGCTCACATCCAAGTCATTGATTAAAATGTTGAATAAACATGTAAGTCTTCATTTGATGTGTACATAAACCATCCGATAACCAAGGGAAATTATTAATGCTTTTGAGATAAGGGAACTAGGACTCAGAGAGAAATATGCTCAAGGTCATATTTCTAGTAGGTGTGACAAAGAAGGAACTTGAACCTATGTTTTCTGCTCTTTTTGTATTCAGCCCTGGATATTGGCTAAGGAGGGGTTTGGAGAAGAGCAAACAAAATGTAAGCCATGACTAAATATAATTAGAATGATAATATTGATGAGCTCTGACACTGACTTGTAGAAAAGATAGCATGGACCATTTCTTTCTTAATCTCCATTTTCTACCATTGTGCATTTTCCCTCTTTACTTGCAAATACCTTTATTTTCCAATCTCAACTTCAGAAAAACTGTTTCCTGAGTTGTCTCCTTGAACTACAACCTACATGAACACAAATCTCCTATAAGAAGACACTAGAATGCAAAAATGGGAAGAATGTACAGTCCATCAAGGTCAAGGTGAATGAAGAATGAGGCTGAATAGGTAGGGAGACCAAAATAACTGTGTTTGCCTGGAATGGCCCCCGTTTCAGTACTAAAAGTCCCAGGACATTCCCCTAGTCCTGGGAAAATCACATGATTGGTCACCCTATAAGTAGAATACTGCAGCCTTCTGTTCTCCAGTCTCTTCTTTAATACTACCACAGATTCTTTGACACTCTTTCTACTGAGAAGTGAGGTCTATATTCCCTTCCCTTGAACCTGGGAAGCTTTATATAGAATACAGGGAATACTGTACCAGTTTCCAAGCTCAGGTTTTAAGACTGGCAGCTTCCACTTCCCATCTCTTACACATTCTCCTGGAGTGCTGAGTTACCATGCAAGAAGTCCAATTACTCTAACATTTGTATGCTGGAGTGGTCACATGTGGACACTCCTGTGAGCAATCTCAGCTGGACATAACCTTGTATCCATCACCATGGTACTAATGAATGAAACTGTTTTGGACCCTCCAGACCAGCCCATGCACCAACTGAATACCACTACTAAAATCACCACGTGACCACAATGGAGGTTGTATTGAAAAGGAGACTTACTCAGCTGAGTCTTATTAAAATTCCCAGCCCACAAAATTATATGAGATAATAATAATGAAATGGCCAATTCCTTGAGCTGTTACATTTGGGGTAGTTTGTTATGCAGCTAGAGATATTTAGGGTGAATGCCCAAACTGATACAAGTAAACTATACCCAATCTTTTTACTCATTGTTTTAAACAGTAGCCATCTCCAAATGAATGTTCTGCATAAGATCTATACAAGCCTTGCCTAACCTCAGCAAGCCTCTTTTGGATGGGCCAATGGTGTCAGGTGAGCTGAGATGCTGGCTTTGACTCCCTACATCCACTCTTCCTGCATCACCTGGTGTGCCATATTGGAGCTCTTCCTACTCTATGAGTTGGCTCATCTGTGTGTCCTATGCTCCAAAGAATCATTATTGATGAGATTTACATTTTTCATTCTAGCCTTTGGCATTTTGTTGGCAATAACAGACAGCACCTCTCTGTAGGCTACAGTCTCCACCAAGTGAATTCTCACTCAGCCTCACATTTATCTAGAGCAGCAAACACTTGACTGCTCCTTTCCAATTTGGCTCCGTGATTGAAAATCTGATTGAAGACACTGTAGGTTCCTGGAGGGCAAGGGCTGCAATTTAAGTGTCCATGGGCCCCAATAGCTTCTCTTTAGATGAATGAATGCATTCTTGCCACTCTGGCACTACCGGTTTGCTTTGCTCCTGCTCCTTCTCTTGCCTAGTCTTTTCACTTAAGCCCCATAGGTGTCTTCTAACTCCTAGAAAGGATAGGTCTTAAGAAAGAGCAGTCTATTGTTGTTAGCAGGGGATTTTAAAGAAAAGGGCAAAAGGATTCTGCATTATTTTGAGACTCTTCAGTCCTCAGTTCTTACTGAATAGTTTTCTTCTGGTTATCTCCCTGCTTGGGATCTTTGAATCTTTAATGGTTCTTCGACAAGGAGAAAAAGGTGACACAAATGGACATTTGTGATGTATTGGGGTAGGAGGAGGAAATGTCAGGGGTAAGACTCACAGAGTCAGTTGGTGAGTGTCAGCTATATGGAGAAATGTTCCCTAAAGAATCTCAGGATGTTGGAACTATAAGGGATCGATGAGGAAGAAGAATGTAAGAATATGGTGACATAAATGATGATGGAACTAAGACAAGGACTCTAGTTTCCAATCTCTTAGTCAAGTGCCCTTGACACTACACTGTGTTGTAATAATGCAGATTTCTAGGTCGAGGTAAGGGGACCACATACAGTTATCTCCTCATTCTCTCTCTGAATCCCATGGAGATGATGACACAGAAGTTCCAGAGGAAATAAGCTCCCGGCAGTGTGGAGAGTGGAAGCAGGCTTATCATTACATGAGAGTTATTAATGAATGTCTGGATGGCACACGGCAGAATGCGAATACATTGACAGATAAACACATGGAGGAACCCACCACTGCTAGAAAGAAGACTGCAGCTCCTCCTGGAGCCTGTCTTCCCCAGGAATCCCAGGAAGGGGGAAAGCCTGGCATCACCAGGTAGGGAGTGTTAGTGTGGGAGGTGGGAGAGCAAACTGCAGGAGCTGTTAATTGGAAGACTGCCTATGGCAAAGCTGTGCCAGTTCCCCCCCACCCCCATCACTCACATGCATAAATGCTTTGCTTACCCACCCATGGAGCTGCAGGAGCACTAGCAGCCTCGGGTTCATCCCCAGGCCAAACCTGGAGCACTGTCAGCTGCAGATGTCACAAGAGCTCCTAGGGAAAGAGTGAGGGCTTCTGAAGTGGAGGGTGGTGTCCCAAAGCAAATCCCTCTCGATTCTGACCTTTTGAGGGGGTTCTTAATAGCAGGCAGCTCCCAGGCTCACATGCTGCTGTGTCCTCACATGACTTTTCTCTGTGTGCTCACACCTCTGGTACTTCTTCATCTTCTTATAAGGACACCAGTCCTTTTGGATTATGACCTCATTTAACCTTAATTATCTCTTTAAAGGTCCTGTCTCCCAATACAGTCACATTGTTACTGGGGGTTAAGGCTTCAGCACAGGAATTTTGGGGAGATACAATTCAGTTCATAACACCATTCTGTAGGAGAGTGGTTGAATAGACCACGAAATATCCACACAATGGAGTGTCATTCAGCTATAAAATTAAAAATTACAGGGAGTCCTGGCTGATGTAGGTAAGTTGATTGGAGCATTGTCCCATAAAATGAAAGGTCACTGGCTTGATTACCAGTCAAGGCACATACCTAGGTTGTGGGGTAAGTTCTTGGTTGGGGTGCACAAGAGAGTCAACCAATCGATGTTTCTCTCTCATGTTTCTCTCCCTCTCTCTCTCTCCTGTCCCCTCTCTCTAGAATCGATGAGCATGTCCTGAGGTGAGGATTAAAAAAAAAAAGTGTACAGGGAAACTCTCTGAACTGATATGAAGCAATAGTCAAGATGTATGTAGTAGGTACTCAATTAATGTCCTTTGAATCAGATTATTCAGAAGATTCAAAATCATTGTGAAAAGTGGAAAGAAATGCATGGCATTGAGCAATGTCATTTTGAGAACAGATTTCAATAACCCTGGGCATAGCCGGAATGATCGAATTGTATAAACTGAATCAGAAAATCATCAGGAAGACAAGGGAAAGCAAAGAGTTTGCATGTGAGTGGCCATCCCACATGACTCCAATTTCTTAAAGTTTGCGTGTCCTCAAAAGCAAAACCTATGACAAGGACTTGGTCACAGATAGTTTATTTGTACAAGTAAAAGAGTGGAGAGAGATGGGGAAGGGCCAACGCAGTGTACATCTGTCAGTGGACAGCTGGAGCTCCGTGCTGCTGGGGCCTTCTGATGGACCGTGTAGGATGTGCCTTGGAAATGGCCCATCATAGAATAGGAAACTGGATATTTATCTGCCAGCTCCCGCTCTCAGTGGTCGAAGGTTGCTTCTGGGGGTGGTAAATCCCTAGCACTTCCAAGCTGCCCTAAACACAGGTTGAGTAAGACCCACAATGGTGCCATAGAAAACTCGCTCAGGCATAGAAGCAGAGAGGCTCAGGACTTGAGGAGGGAAGCTGTCTGCATGCATAGAAAATGCCCACAGGTGGACCTTCAGGTGGACTCAAGGTGGACCTATGGGGTATGAGACTCACAGGGTATGCAGTGCCTGCTTCACTTGACATCTCCTGGTTAATTCCTCCTTTTCCAGTACTCATATCACAGAATTTATTAATTCTTTCATAATAGCCCCAAGTTTCCAATCTTCCATATCTGTTGGTTTCCCTAGCATGTATTAAGCACCCTTTGTTTCTGCTTTACATTCAACCCTCACAACAACTCAAGAGGCAGGTACTATAATTGTTCCCATTTAATAATGAGAAAACTGAGTTACAGAGAGATGAACAAATTTTGTGTTTATGTGCCTATGAATACCTGGAGGGCATGGCCTTTGTGTTAATGCTGTCTTTATACTCATATCCAACATGCTGACTGACACATAGTAGGTACTCAATAAATGTCACTTGAATCAGGTTTTTCAGAAAATTCAAAATCACTGTGGAAAGTGGAAAAAAATGCACAGCATTGAGCAATGTCATTTTGAGAACAGCTTTTCAATAATTGACAAGGCCCTGGGCGTAGCTGAAATGCTCTGATTATATAAACTGAGTCAGTCAGAAAATCATTAGGAAGAAAAAAAATGGTGTGGGATAACCACTCATATGCAAACTCTCTGCTTTCCCTTGTTTTGGGATTAGCCATGAGTTTTAGTAACTCTATTTACACCTGCAGTTTTCAAATAATTACAAACAGAATTAATCTTCAGTCCTTACCCTTTGATGCAATGCCAAGGGGCTATTTGGAACACAATATATTCTCTGCCCAAGCATATATTGAAAATAGCCCAAAGTAGCTGTTAAGGCATAAACAACTCAGGGGGAAAGTGTTGCTGTGGTTTTACTGAACAGATGGTCTGATGACGTCAGTGTCTCCAAATTACCTGCAGCAAAGCAGATGGAAAAATTCACATCACAGCCCAAGCTTGATGGCAGGCCTGGAGTCACAGAGAACTTCAGGGGAGAAAAGTCACATGGGATGCCTTTTTTCCCTTTGTTTTCAGGTTTTACCGGGAACCTGGTCCTCTTCACAAATTCCTCAAATGAAATAGCAAGAATTATTTCAGCTGATCCTACAAATAACCTCCTCCAAGACAGGGCTGGAAGACATGGCATTCAGTAATGCCACTGCCACTGAAAAGTGAGATTGATTCTGAAAAGAGGTTATTAAATATGTAACAGTATTATATCAATGAAAAGAAACATCTCGGAGCTATAATTGAATATGATGGTTCTTTGAAAAAATCACCACACTGGCTGTGTACTTAGCCCTGGGCACATTGTAGTGTGTGGAATTTATATTCCATCTTGCTCCAAGAGGCTGAATCAGAATTAACATTTTCACCTGGGACTGACTGCACAGCCCTTTATCTCTGCCCATCTTATTTCCTTGTTTGGTACCATGCTTTCACATTTTCCTGCCCGCTGGTGTCCCAGGCCTTTATTTCTTTTGTGCAAAGTTGTCTGTTGTCAGCGTTAACTATGGATTGGCCAATCTGTGCCAGATTACCTTGAATTCAAGATCTGAAATCTCAGAGTCAGAGTCACAGAGCTTCCTGTTTACCAATGAAGAAGCAGACCTCTGGAGGCTCCACCCTTGTCTGAGGGCACAGAAGTGGCTGAAGACAAAACAAGAACTCAGAGGCCTACTCACTGCAGGCACGGGGCCTTCACAGCTCTTCAAATGCCCAAAGCTCCTAACTCGTCTCTCTCAAGGGATACAGATCTTGAGATATCTGGTTTATATTCTTCAAACTCAAAGGGAGCTCAGTCTGGTTAGAAAAACAATTTTGAAATCTATTTTTCTATAATACTTCTATCTAGTTTTCATGGTAGTATAGCATCACACAAGGTTGTCTTGATTTAAGTTCCAGGAAACAAACTCTGAGGCCAGGTGCAAGTTTTCTTGGGACGTTATCCCAGGAAGCAAAGGTAGAGAAGAGAGAAAGTGAGACAGAGAAGGAAAAAAACTTGCCTCCAAGTATCCCGACCAAGAGGTGAAGAAGTTGGGGTATGTATCCTCCAGCTCCCGTCTGTCATTACGTGAGAGCCGCTCCCAGAGTCATTAAGTGCCCTATACTTCTGAAACTTCGGATCTGCCCCACTGGGGCAAGAGAAAGTCCTTAAGTGAAGAGGGACTTTGTGGAGTAGAATGCACTGGGGCAATGAGTGCTCTGAGGGACATGGGCGGAATGTAGCAGCATTTACTATGGTCAGATTCGGGTTCAAATCTTTACCCATTGACTTGCTCGTTGAACTCAGACAAGTTACTCCCCCTCTCTAATTCTCAGTCTCCTTACCCATAAAATGGAGGGCAATACCATCATGAGATATTGTGACTAGTAAATGAGATAGTAATGCATGTGGAATGCTTAGTGTGCTGCTTAGGAGAGAGGAGGCCCTTAATATGTGGTATGGTTACCATTACTGCCATTTTCCTTTCCTATGTCATGTGCCTAGAAGAGGAAAAATAGAATTTAGAATCACATTGAGCTAGGGCAGGCAGGGGCCTCAGCTAGCGCTTAAGTAATCCTCCTCCTGATTTCACAAAAGAGGAAGTTTGAGGATGAGGAAAGTGGGTGTCTTAGGGGGGAGGGAGGAATCCTCTGTTAAAGGGTGGCAGGGCCAGACCTACACACTGGGTAATCTGGCTGCACGTGCAGCGCTCCCTTCACCACCCGACTGCCTCCTTCAGAATTATTCATACAACACAGATCTAGAAGGAAGAGTGAATCATCTTGACATCCGGGGATGGCAAACTGGTTTTCTCTCACAACTTTGATAAACTAGCAGTAGCTGCCAGTGGGGCTGTGCTGAAAAGTATTCACTCTAATGAAGAGGTGCATCAGGCAAATGGGTATGATCATTATCAGTGTCTGCTATCGACCTGGGAGAGCGCACTGGCCACGTGCATCCTGTTGGTGGTGCTGGAACTGACAGAGCTGACTGCTAGACTTGGGATTTGGCAGCAAAGAAATGAAATAACTATTTTGTTTGTTTCATTACAACAATAATGCCTATTCGCTGTAGAAAAATTCTAAAGATATAAAAAAAGAAAGTAAAAATTACGTCTAGGTACAGCATAGAAGAGAAGAGATCTTTGGAATGGATCCTCAGTTTTTAAACTCAGAATCACATGACCTGGGAGTGAGAAAGGAGACTGAAAACAAGTTAAATGAGAGTCTGTATAAGGAGTCATTGATTTCCCCACATCTGGTTGCAGAATAGCAAGCAGCCAGGCATTTAATCCCAGGACCAAAAAAAAAAAAAAAAGTTACTATTTCCTCAAATTTAATTCAATGCAAAAATGTCAACAGAATTTTTCATAGGACTAGCAGGCTGATTCTAAAATTCATCTGGAAGAGTATTGGGCCAAAGATAGTGAAGGCATATCTGAAGAAGGAGGATTGGAAGGGGAGACTTACCTTCCAGATAACTGAATTTATTTTGAAGCTACTATAATTAAGACAATGTGGCACTAGCACTGCAGTGGGTAAACTGACTGAGGGGGTGTCGTACGGAGCTCCAAAATAGACCTGCGTACACATGGAACTTTGATATATGATAGGAGCAGCTTGGCAGTGGGGAAAGGAAGGGCTCTATAATGAGTGGAGCTAAAAATATGCTTATCCCTGCGGATAAAAATAAAACTGGACCCCTACCTCACACCATATGCCAAAACGACTCCAGATGAATTAAAGTCTTTAATTTTAAAAGCAAAACTTTAAAATCATTTGTAGAAAATATAGGTTAATATTTTTCTGACCTCCAGGGAAGGATTTCTTAAACAAGACGTGGTCCAAGAGAATCTCACCCAAGTCAGTGGGGAACTCCAGAACAAAATGTCCCAGTTCTGGTACTCCCACCAACTCTGTCATAGCCTGGAGGCACCCCGAGAACAGCATGACCTCCTCGGTGAGGACATAGTGGTGCATACCAACGGTGGCAGGTGGAGGCTGTTTGCTAACTCCCCTCATCTCTATAGTTCTCTCTGTGGGGCGATCTGAGTGGCACATTCCCATGGCTGCCACTTGCTAGGATTGAGAGAATCTGGCTTCATCTGAACTCTGATAAACTGTCCTGAGAACACCACTCTACTGAGTTATAACTACCTAGTTATACGAATGTACCAGGGAGGGTTTTCACTGTAAGCTACAGAACTTTCTTTAACTAGAAATACAGTTTATTCAAGAAGATTTAGGTAGCTCACAGAATCTGTAGGAAGGCTAGAGAGTCTAATGCGGGGGACACGCAGCATGAACAGTTTCTAAATGGCCCCTGAGCATTACTCCAGTGTAAATCCACCTGGGCACAGGTACTACACACCACGCTGCAGATTTCTAGAACTTCCATTGCCACAGGCTCTCTGGCAGCTGGGTATCTATGGCTCCACCAAAAATGCTTCTGTGTGTTTCTGCCTTTTTTTTTTTATCACTAGCTTTCAACTCGAAGTCTGAGATGGGAGCCTCTGATTGGGGAATCTTGAGTCAAATGTCTTGGCCTTGCTTGAAGGAGGCTTGGGAAAGCAATTCCTGCCTTATTTGTCACTCCTCATCACTCCCTTTTTATTTCTACAGACTTTCATACCAGATTAAATTCCTAAATTTATAGATTATTTTAAAAATATTTCACTTATTTTTTAGAGATATAGGAAGAGAGGGAGAAAAAGAGGGAGAGAAACATCAACATGAGAGAGAAACATTGATCAGTTGCTTCTTGCACATGCCCCAACTGGGGTCCGAAGCCACAACCCAGGCAAATGCCCCTACTGGGAATCAAACTGGTGATCTTTCGCTTTGCAGTGCACCCACCCAACTGAGCCACACCGTACAGGGCTACATTACTTTTTAATAATTGCATTTTATGCTGGTTACTTTTCATACTAGAAAAATGGCATGACTCCAAGTAAAACAATTCCAAAATCCTGAGTTTGGATTATTCCAGGGAAAATAGATGGCTCCAGTTATGGTATATGGGTTCTTGTTGGCTTCTTTCTTGGATAGTGGCTTTTCTTGTATTCATCCCCAGATTCGAGTGTCCACCTTACTTTGGGGCATAAGCTCTTTGCTCACTGACTTGTGGCATGATTCTCCAGAAGGCCCTGGCTACATGACAAAGTTATTTTTATTCCATGCAGTGACTGAAATATTCGTGAAGTGAAAGTGGAGGATTGGGAAAGAAAAGACCAAGAAGAGATAAGTGAGGCAAGTTGAAGGGACATCATGGTAGATTGTATTAGGAGCACAAAGTCATCTGTTCTAGTGTGCATGGCCTTTTGGAATGTAACTTCACTTCTCCTCTATCCAGAGGAGGAGCCTACACTGTCTTGAAACTAGACTGGCCCTGTGACTAGTTTTACCAGTGGAATGTAGCAGAAGCAATGTGCAAACTCCAGAGCCTGGACCCCAGGAGGCCTTGCAGGTCCTGCCTTTGCGCATTTGGAGCTCTGTCCTGTGGTTACTGTGTCAGCAGAAGCTTGGATAAAAGACCACATGGAGAGGGAGGCCAGCTGCCTAGCTGTTCCCACTGGGTCTAGTCCCCAGCTGACCTTTCACGAGTGAGCCCAGGTAAGACAAGCAGAAGAACCACCTGGTCAATGCCCAGAATCATAAAAACAAACAAACAAACAAACAAACCAATTCTTATTATTTTGAGCCACTAATTTTTGGAGTAGGTTTTTATGCTTCGATAGATAAGTGCAATAGATACAGTCAAGGTTCTGAATGCATTCTGATGGTAGAAGAGCAAGATAACAACTAGATGGAGAGTTTATTTATTTCTCTAACATACAGTGGGTGTCTAGTACCTTATATGTATAATTCATTTAATCTCCCTAACAGCTTCGTGAGATAGGTACTACTATATAGTTGGTATTTGGGGAAACCAAGGTACAGAGAAATGATATTACGTGCCCAGGGTCACATGATAGGCAAGTGGCAGGTGTGCGACTTGACTTTGTGTCTGCTTGATTCCAAAGTCCTCGCTCATGAACACACTACTATGCTGCCATGTGCACTTATAAAGAACCAACCTAAAATAATGAAGGATAAATAGAGACAGGGAAATAACACTCAAGCTTTAAAACTTTTGCTTTCTGTGTTTATTTCCTATCCAAAAACTTCTTTCTACAAGAAGGGAAGAATGATTTTTGAAGTGATGATCTGCATTCCTATTCAGGTTTCCAATAATTCTTTTCTTGAATTATTATAAAATAAAAGATGGATGCTCTGAGACTGACTTGGCTTACAAGAAATATAAAGGTAGGGGAATTCAAACACACTTATGGAAAATAAGCAGACTTGCACTTATTCATAATTCCTATCAAGGCAGAATGCCTTCTAAAGCAATCACCGACATTCATTTATTCCACGAATATGTTGAGTAATTACCAAGTGCCAGGCATTGTGCTAAATGCCAGGAAGACAAATGTGATCTGTTTCTAACCTCAAGTGCTGTGTAGTCTAGTGATAATAGATAATTAAACAAAACCCTAACATGTGAATTTTCTAATCACCTTTCCAAAGTTAAAGTATCAACGATCTAAAGAAAAAAGTTGCTTCAAGGTGATATTCTAATTAAAGTGACAGAGTTACAAAAATTAAGTTGTTTTCATCAATCTCCCGTACGCTGTATGACCACACGTTTATTTCATTTCCAATAAATAATAACTACTCTCTCAAATGTATAATCCAGAACTTGGTAGGAATTTATTTCTTCATGGAACTGCAAAGAAGATTCAAATTATAGATGACTCTAAAAGAAAATAATTCAGAAAATCCTTTAAGGCAATAAATTTTCTTCATCTCTTTTTTTTCCCCTCTTGGGTCACACATAAACACGCTAGCTTAGAACCATATCCATAGTTGATGACTGTCAGTTTTTAAATGAGAACCACATTAGAATGTTGGCTTCAGAAGGATGTTCTACAGCAATGGGCAGGGAATGTTCTTCTGGCCTCTGCTGAGCGGACTTGCATACGTTCCTTGTCTTCTCTGTGCCTCAGTTTCCTTATTGGTAAGGTAAGGCTGTTGGGTGAAACAGTATCTAAAATCTTCTCCGAGATGTAAAATTGTATGGTTCTTTAAAGAGTTCTTATTGGTTTCTGGCTGTTTTCTCTAGCTACCTATGACATCTTGTTAAGAAATCAGAGACAAAATTCTTCAGGATTTTTAGCATAAACTTGATTTCGCTTTCTCTGTTGATCTTCACCTGGAATTTAAAAAGTTTTTTTTAAAGCTGAATTGCCTATATGTTTTTAAGGATAAGGAATATAGGTTGTGTAGGTATGTGTTTTGTATTATTTGGTTGAAGGGCACAGGTCATCGTAATGAGACTGATGCTCCTCAGGGCTTGGGACTTTTGAAAAACCACTGGCTTCAGTGTTTGCCATCTGATAGGATTGTATAATCCACCCAGCAACAAAAACTGGGCTCTCCCATTTAGGCTAGGAGTTCAAATATCTGTGTGCCAGTCTTGATTTGGCACCCAGCTAGTTGTGTGTTGTGGAACAGCTTCCTTGATCTGAGCCTCAGTTTCATCATCCGTAAAATGAGCTGCAGTAGAAAATCATGTTTACCTAGAATGGCTGGGCCCTGTTCAGGTACACTTACTGCTATTTTCAGAATTTAGATAAATGCAGTTCAAAATAGCACAGTTAACCACAAAATGATTTTAGCATGTAATATGCATATGTAATTGCACTTCAGTGGTTAAAAGAGAAGTAACCTGCCCAGGAATCATTGCAATGAATACCTTGCCTATAGGACCTCAGTGGTGTCCCTAAAGTTGTCAATCATTCTCCACGCTGCCTGTCCACTTTCACATTTGTAGGTGCAGGAGCCACTCCATCACCAGACCCCAGAAAGCAACTCTTCTATTATTACAAGCAGGGGAGCAGCTGAGATGGCCTGATGGTTTCTCTCTGTGAGCTCATCCTCCAAGAGTGGACCTTCCTACAATTTCGAGTTGAGCTGATGGTATGAGACATGTGGGATAGGTACTCTAAGGCAGGGTGTTCCACCCTGACACTACGGTGGCCTTTCTCATGCATCATAGGACCTTTAGCAGCATCCCTGGCCTCTGCTCATTACATGCCCATAGTATCCCCTCCTACTGTCTTAAAAACCAAATTGTCTCCACATTTTGCCAAATGTCCTCTGGGGAGCAAAATTAGCCCCAGTGGAGAACCAGTCCTCTAAGGGGAGTGCTTTTGGATATATGGACTTTCACATTGTCTGAAGCAGTCCTGAAGACAATGAACTAAATGCAAATAGTTGATTTGGGAGGTCATCTCAGGAAGGATTGTGAGGGACTGGGAAGTGAGTGAGTCAGGGAAAGGAGGCTAGCCAATAACAGGTGTGTTAACAAGCTGGTTGCAGCTGTGGGTGGATAGAGGTCATCCCCACTAGGGGCCTCTGGGACTGTGCAGAACACACCTAAACATTGTCCCATTGAAGAGCATGGAAGCTGAAGTATTTATCCTCCATTAAGCTGTGGGGCAATGTGTCTGCCTCCTGTGCGGATTCACCCCATCCCCAGAGTTTTTCCTTTGACTCAGATCCTTTTTAGCCTTATGGTGCCAATGTGTTCTTTAAAATGCATAATTAATAAAAATATTTGTTTTGAACTCTTGTATCATTTTGGATGTTCAGATTCTCTACTGTAGCTAGACCAGAAATCTTCAAAATTCTAGCCAGCGCTAACATGCAGGGACTCTACCTGGTGATTTGAGGCCAACCCTGAAGAAGCTGATGAATAAACAGAAAGAGCACAGCCTGATCCAGAGGTATGGGGTGGGCGGAGAGGCGCTCATCCTTTGTCTTGCAAATTGAATACGGAAATAATTGCGGGGGAACAAGTAAGACTTCCCACATTTTCAATTTTTACTAAAGGTGCTTTTGTAACCATGACTTCACTTCTGAATTGACATTGCATTGACTCCTCCGACAGCCTTAAAGAGACACCGTCCAGACTCTGTCACAGACACTGCACAATTTAGAGAGAGCATAGGCAACAATAGAATGAATTTCAACTGGAATGTGATGGGGGCAGAGGGATGAAACCTCAGAAAATTAAGTTTGTGCCAGTTCAACCTTCCTGTGTCTCCTTCTCTCATAATCCACCTTAAACCTATTATTGAACCGGTTATCAGTTTGGAGCATAAGGACAACATGTTGGGAAAATCGAATTTTAGTGCATAAGAAAGAAGTAGCTGCCAATCATCTCAGCAAATGATAAACTGGTGAGTCTCCCTTTTCTTTTTAATGCCATTTATTTTCTTAACATTGAAACTATTTAAGATAATCCCTTGTGAATCATAAGATTGTATTGCTTTCTGGCAGTGAAAGCTTTGATATACAACCATTGACTTGGCCATAGTTCTTGATTTTCCTCCAAGGAGGTCAAAGCGCTTTCCCTTCAGCAGTATCATCTTAGTTAGCTTTGTAAAACTGAAGGAAAAAGGAAAGACGGCGGATGGGCACATAGGAGTCTGTATTTGATCAACGGGGATATTAAAGTGCAGAAGAGAAGTGGTTTGGCCACAGTAACCCCAAGTCTGAGCACTGTGACAGGAGTCTCCCAAATTTTAGGGCTGGATTATGACCCTGGTGGGATTATAAGAAAGCTGCACGGAGAAAAATATGCCCAGGATTCTGAACAGAAAGCTCTGCCTAGCAGTTTAAAAAATAAACTCCTAGGCTATATTTGAGGTCAGTGGTATGATTTGTTTCCTGACTAGAACAAAGAGTAAAGATTTAACACCAGTTGAGGCTTTTTTAAATATTGAGAAAAAACAAACAAAAACCCCCCAATTGTCCCCTTTCCTGCCAAGCAGGGCAGTGCAAAGACCAGCCAAGCCCACCTTTCTTGAAAACCCATGATCTGCTTTTCCAGGGGAAGATGAAAGCACCAGGAATAGACAATGGTTTTGAAACACTGGCTGACTTTTGAATATTCATGACTATTCTGATGCAAATGAATACTTCAAATTGAGCTGTTTTTGTAGAGGTGCTGTTTGAAATGTATAGGCTTATGAAATTGCTTTTCTGGTACTGCAAATTCTCCAGCACAACTGCCTTTGCTTATTTATAATTCTAGAAGGTTTCCCAGGTGTCAGCCTTGGGCTGGAGTTTCAGCTGGCTTCTTTTCACCCAAAACTAGGGCTATGGTTTAGCCTAACCCCTTACGAAAGCGTGGCTTTGTTTAATTGGAACCAGGTCTGATAGGCCCTTCTTGTTCTGCCAGCAGCCAAAGAGGCTTACTTATCACACATCAGATTGTCTTTCCTTTGAGGTAACGTCAAACCAAAGCTCACTGTTCCCTGAAGAACAAAGAGAGAGTGAGAACGTCGTGCCTGTGCTCGGGAGCGCTCTGATGATCAGGAAGTCAGGAGGCTTGTTTGAATTTTGCTGACTTTGCACCAGAAGGGTCTCGCTGTCATGGGCCTTGGGTGTGGTGTGCGGCTTTGCCAGGTCAAAGGACTTTGAAGAAGACACAGAAACCCTACAGTCTGATGGAGACTTAGAGACTTCCAAAGCACAGTGAGTGTTCAGTTCCCTGTAGAGGAGCTGTGGGACCCTATTCCCGCTTCAGGCTGGATGCAGGAGCAGGGCCTGCTGGGCAGTCCTGGGAGGAAGATGGGCATGGGGAGGTGGTTGTTGCTGGAGGGGAGAAATGGCTCCTTGTGGAGCCAAGGTCAGTTTCTGAAGAGAGAGGGCAGTTACTGAGCCCAGTCTAAGGCCAATGAAGGAAGATGCCAGGGAGCTTCCTGTGTCTCTGGGTAGGTGAAGCTAGCCTGTTTCAGACACCTGCTGGGACAGGGCGGGGAAGCCTTTGTCCCAGGCCAGTAGGGTCCCATTGGAGGAAAAGGTGCTCTCTCCTCTGGTTGTTAATCCATCTGGGCTCTGTGCCCCACCCCAGTACTCCTCCTGAAAGGTCATGGGTGTGGCCTCTGACATCATTCCTTGAATAGTCCTTGGAAGTCTACCTTCTCACCTGCCAGTCTTCCTCTCTCCAGTACTGCCCTTCATGCACAAATACTCCATGGGCCACTCTCTCCCTGTGACTCACCCTCTCTCAGCGGGTACTGTACTCACTATGTGACAGGCCCTGTGCTGGGCTGGGACCATGAGGTGAATCCAGCTGGGTCTCTGTTCAGTGCTTCTGGTCTATGGATGCAAACTTATTTCCTACCTCCTGCCTGTCTCTCCGTCCCATGATTACTCTCATCACCATTTCTTTTCCTGGGGTGTTTTCTTTCCCTAGTATGCCCCCTCCTCTCAGCTCCAATATTGTAAGATCTAGCTCAAGTTCTGAGGCATGCAAGAGTTTCCTTTACAATTCAGCCTCCCTGGTTTCTCCTTTTCCTTCCAATTTCTGTGAAATATTTGTTCTGTGTAATTTAAAATGACCTTACTTAGTCTAGTGATGATTTGGGGTATGTAAACTAGTCATCTTTGAGAGTTCAATTCATATTTTACCCTCGTACTGAATCTCTTCCTAACCTTTCATCTCCACCCCCGCACCCATAGCAAAACTGGGCACATACTAAATGCCCGATAAATGTCATTGGTTATTAGAGTCAGAATGGCTCTGATGAGAACAGCGTACTGGTCCTAACAGCCCTTTTCCCCAGTGGGAGTGGGAGATGGGCAAGGTGGTGGGTGGGTGAAAAGGCTGTCTGAGGCCCAGGTTTTTGACCAAGTAGAGCAGCTCTATCCCTGAGGTAGACCTTGAATGTGATATAAACAAATACATCAGCAATTCATAATTAAAAGGTGAAAATATATTTACATAGAGAATAGATAACATTCATTTGCTTCTAGATCAAGGAAAGTTTCTACTCAACAATAAAAAAAGTTGTAAGGGTCATCAAAGGTGACCCTTGGGTGACTTTTGAGTCACCTGAGCTTTGCTTTCCTTGTCTATACAATAGAAATAGTATCACCTACCTAATGGGTTGCATTAGATCGTGCATATAAACCATTTAACCCAGAATCTAGAAAAGTGTAGATACTCAATTAACGATTGATATTATACGTATTGTCATTGTTTTTGTCCCATTAAACTGGCATTTCCCAAAGCCTGATAGGTGGATTGTTTGGTGGTATATAATTTTACATGGTACATTGACTTTTAAAACATTTTAATGTGTGCTAGAAAAAAAATCATATTTATGAGTTCATGCATACAACTTCTATTTTAGTTATTTATTGCTGCATAACAAGTCATCCTAAATTTAGTGGCTTTAAACAACAATGATTTATTATTATTCTTTTTGATTTGTGGTCTGGGCTAGGCTCTACAGGTCAGTTCTGCTTTCCTTCACTCACCTGTCTGGCACCTGAACTAGGATGGCTGGAATAGGTAGGGCTAGCTGGGGATCTCTCTCTCCTTCTAGGGAATCTCTTTAGCCAGGTAGCTGGACTTCTTTACATGGTGGATCAGGGCTTGAAGAGCAAGCTTTCCAAGAGGACAAGTCCTGTTATACAAGGGCTTATTAAGCCTCTGCTTACATTATACTTGCTAATGTCCCTTTGGCCAAAGCAAGACATATGGCCAGGTCCAGAGTCAACGTGGAAGGGACTGCACAAGGGCAGTGAATATTGGGAGGTGGGGTTCACTGGGGGCCACCAGTGCAACAGCCTTTCACAGTCATCAGTCACGTAGCTAGTAAGTAGTCAAACTGAGATCTGGAGCAGTCTGGCTCCAGAACCTCTATCATAACCACTAGATAAATCTCCTTAAACAGAATGTTTCAATTACTTATTTCCAAACGTAATGAGTTAAAGCAACAAACATTTTATTAGGTTCATTCATTTTGTGAGCCATGAATTCAGATAGGTCACAGGAAAGGTGGCTTCTCTGTACTTCACTATGTCTAGGGCCTTGCAGGAATAACCCAAATTGCTGAGCCCTGGCTGAGGTGGTTCATCTGGTGTTGCAGTTCTCACCGTCTACCAAGCTCCTCGGTTTTCCCCCATCTGACCTCCTCATGGAAGTAACTTCTAGGCTCCTTCACAGCGTGGTGGTCTTGGGTAGTCATAGTTGCTGGCTTTTCTTCAGAGAGAAAGGTAGAAACTGTTAGGGCTCTTAGGGCTAGTCTCTGAACTGTCACCGCTTTATCCCTGCCACGCCATATTGGTCAAGGAAAGTCACAAGGCCAGTCTAGATTCAAGAGGAGGAGTAATAGTCCCCAGACACAGCCATCTTCAACTCCTGTCCTCCATGAATATGCAGGGAGGGAAGGAATTGATGATGGCCGTATTTGGAGACTTTCTACCACAGTATGCTTAAGGACTAAAATACTTGTCACTAATTTAAGCTTGTGCTGTTGTTAGTTTTTTAATAGACTATTTTTAGAGCAGTTTCATGTTCATAGCAAAATTGGGAGGAAGGTAGAGAGATTTTCCATATACTTCTTGCCCCAAACATGCACAGCCTCCCCCATTATCAATATCCCCCACCAGAGGGGTACTTGTTACAGTTGATAAACCTACACTGATACATAATAATCACTCAAAGATCATAGTTTACCTTAGGGTTTGTTGTGAATTCTGGCCAGCAGGATTCATATGCCATGGCTGCGTGTAAATAATTTCACACATAATTTTATAATGGACTAGAAATTCCGGGACCATGTGTCCCCTCCATTATGATCTTGGAGAGGCCCCGAGCCTTGGGTCCAGGGGTTTTTATTGATGATCTCTGGGACATTACCTCAGAATGGTATTCATTAACTATGCATAGATTGTAGATTCGCTTTAGGTGGTAGACAGCCCGGAAGGTACATTAAAAGGGTTAGGTAAAAAAGACAAGAGGTATGGCTGGACTTTGAAAGGATTAGCATCGGTCTAAGGAAGCTAGTTAAGCATTAGCATTTGTTCTTCTGATCCAGGGAGTGATTTTTAGCAAGAGCAAGGTTTTATTTTAAATCTAAGGAACATGCCAGCCTGATTTCTCCACAGGAAATTCTGCTACCCCACTCGTGGGTCTATGCATGCCGACTTATGTTCCACAAGTGACTGTGCTCTTATTAGACGTGAAAACATAGGGCTACAGTTCCCCACTGTGGGTGCATGAATTTTTCTTAAGGGTTTACTGTTGTACATTCTACAGGTTGGAGAGATGAATAATAATATATATATCCATCATTATAGTATCATACAGAGTATTTCTACTGCCCTATAATTCCTCTGTGTTCTGCTTGTTCATCCCTTTCTGCCTCAACCCCTGGCAGCCACTAATCTTTTTACTGTTTTTATAGTTTTGTCTTTTACAGAATGTCATATAGTTGAAATTATACAATATACAGCTTTTTCCAATTGGCTTTTGTCACTTAGTAATATCCATTTAAGTTTGTTCTATGTCTTTTCATTTCTTGAGGGCGCATTTCTTTTTAACAATGAATAATATCCCATTGTCTGGATGTACCACAGTTTATTTATCCATTCACTCACTGAAGGACATTGGAATGCTTCCAATGCTTCCAAGTTTTATTCATAATTTTGGAAATTATGAATAAAGCAGTTATAACATCTGTGTGCAGGCTTTTGTGTAAACATAAATTTTCAACTGCATTGGATGAATACTGAGGAGCACAACTACTGGATGCGTTGTAAGATTTTAAAGTTAGCCAATCTGGATAAAAATATTAAGTACATAAAATTCGATTGAACCATATGCATTTCTCATTTTGTAGGGCATGTCCGGATATTGGTGACTTTACATGGTTCCACCTAATAGGCCAGTGGTCCTAGATTATAGCAACGTTCTCCATAGTGATATGCAGATAAAGTTTGGGAAACATCTTCCAGTTGAAGTATTGTATCTTCTGGTGACTTTCATGTCTTTGTCTGACCAAAACATGCACGATGCTTATTTGGACCATTTGTTTGGTTGTTGTTGGTGGTGGTGGTGATGGTTTGGAAAAGAGCTGATTAAGCTACAGTGTGTTGGGTCCCAGCTGAACATACTTATTTAGCGAAACGCCTTCACCCAAGGGATCACAGAGTTTCCAAGCTTGCTGCAAATCGGACACCTGAGACAGCTGGCAGGCCCTGTGATTTTTCTGAGGAAAGAACATCTTTTTGATTCCCAGTAGCAAAAGTATTTTCTGCATTACCACAGAAAATGCAGAAAAATATATCGACAGAAAGCCTATCAGCTTGGAGGGAAGTTAAGACCATTATCTGGCAGAAGTTGGCACAAGGAATTGGAAAATGAATCATCGGAAGATTTGGCTATATGGAGTATACATAGGAGGATTGTTCTCCAAAACAAACTGTCCGACAATTAAAGAGATCTTGTCTTACGCTGGATTCTGACGATGAATCAGAACTTCAGAGATGCCGAGGGTCTGATTTGGATACTTTGCAGAATTTTGTTTGTATTTAGTCTCTGCCAAATTAAAAAAATGTTCCCATCACCACTCTGGTTGTTTTTCAGCCTGGCTGTCCACTGTAGTGGAAGGATTGTGACCAAATTGGGTAATGTTGCCCTGTGGATCTCCAACATAAATATTCCAATGTTGTCTGAAGGTTTGGAATTGGGAAAATAATTTTAGGGCTTCTTTCTTTCATCTCAGCTCTTTCTGAGTGAAATTTGTAGAAAGTTTTTGTTCAAAAATAGCATCCAAAATTTTAAATGTTCCAAATGGACTCAGTACCAAGTCTAAAACAAAACAAAACAACCCCCCCACCCCAAACCATTTTCCAATAGGATCTCCTGAGTACTTTAAAAGGACTGGCTATATCCATGGTGGCTTAAATAACTCGCTTCCCTTAAGCCTCAATAAATGTACTTGCCTCACGTTCCCAGTAGCTTCTAAAGTTATTTTGGCTCCTCAGCCCTGAGAGTCAAATAAAAACTTTATGATAGAAGAGGTTTCATTGTGAGCATGAACGTATTTTCTTCAGCTAATCAGCAAACAGCAGACTAGCAGGTATACAGAAGCCCAGAACAATAACGTCAAAGCCAATTCAGTTCCTTGCAGGTCAAGGCTCGTGACCATGGCTCTGGCTTTGTCAGAGAAGCAGACGCATAGCACTTCTGTGGGTGTCTCTTCCACACAATCACATCTTAAAATAAGTGGGCATTGATTTCTCTTGCTCCCATCTGTGTTTATCTTAGGTTCTTTCTCTGGGGATAACACAGAACTAGTGTTACCTCTGCCTGGCCAGCAATGCTAACACATTTCTTTCTCCTAAAACCTTTCAGTGACACAGGCCAGAATCACACCTTATGACATGCTTATTACTCAATAGTGATGGTTGAATTTTAATAACACATTGTATTTCTCTTATTTGAACAGACCCAAATATCAGTGTGTCCATTTAAGGATCATCTTTTCGGGAATATAAGTTTATAATTAAATTTTGGATCCAGTTATTCTTAATTTTTCTTAATAGAAGCTAAACAGAGATGGCAGATTTTGTGGTTCCTTTGAATCATCTGAATGGTCTTTGTGTTCATCTGAATGGTTCATTGAGAAGGATGTTTACATCTATATTTATTTAATATAACCAAAGCAAGAGTATGCAGAAAAATACTATTCTTCAGAAACTGCGTGTAACTAATTTTTTTCCAGCTAATGGCAAGGACAACCAAAGTTGCCTAGTGGACAGTGGTTTGCCACCGTCACAGGCTTAATCGCGAAATCTTGAAAACCTAGCACGGAAAAATATCTATAATTTCTTATTATGAACACATAAGGTGGAGTGATCTTGCATGCTAAATTTCCAATTAAGGAATGCAAATAAATGGTCACATCATGTTTCGCAATGCCAGCTGCCTGTCTCCAAAGCCTGCAGGTTCTCCACTGCAAGGGACAGTTAAGTGAATGAGAGATTCTAGAGTACATTTCAGGTTTTATAGCCAATATTGGATGAGAAACCATAGCGCATATATTTTCATGGATATCATTTTCTTATATTAAAATTATCTTACTGCTTTTAGAAAATGGTTGCAAAAAGTTTGTTGTTTAATATCCAGAAATCATAATATAGAAAGTGAGAGTATAATTTGTCCATCATCACGCCCACCTCAGAGAGGTACTTAAGTGGCTCAGAGAGAGCCGCTTCAGATTCCATGGCATACATGTATACTTACTGTCCATTTGTGTTTCTAATGTGAATGTATAGTTTAATACAATAAAATAGTGTATTAAATTTACTGTTTAACATAATAAAAAAATACATATAGGCATCCTTCTCAATGAAGAAGTTGTTAAACTGAGACCATTATGATGATCCAGAGGAATCATAAAATCTGTCATCTCTGTTTAACTTGGATTAAAATACAAGCTTTTCCCTGTTGATTTCCAAGAGCTCTCTATAGGTAATACTTAACTGCATTAGATTTGTAGGTGAGAATGAGACTGAATGTTGTGAGCGGCAAATAAGTCTTGTGTAAATAGTAATAGTTTCCGGTCAGCAGCCTCTTTTGTGTAGGGCGCTTTATGTCTGCTACTTGTATAGAGCAACTTGCCCTCATTGGTAGGGATGCCCCTTTCAAAGGCTGGATACAGTGACTACACTTCACCAACATTTTGGCTTAGTTGTTTTGGGGCCATAAAGTTTAGAGTTGGAATCTGTTCTCTAGAGAAATTACCTCCATGTTTGTACTTTACAAAAATGCGTGGTTCCCCATCAAGGAGGTAGAGCATACCTACCCCCTTTTAGATGTGAGCTACACGTAGAGACTTACTTCCAAAGAGCACAGTACAGAAAGAAGGGAACTGACCTTTCTGTGGAGAAACCTGGGAAACACTACCTAAGCCATGTAATCAGGGTTGACGTCCGCAGTGATGTCGTGTTGAAAGTGCGCACCCTCAGTATGACGTGATGAGAATGACCCTTTATTTCTGTCGCCTCCCTCCCCTAAACTAATGACTGCAGTCTAACCATGAGAAAAAAACACCAGGCAAACCCAAATCAAGAGAAATTCTAGAAAATATCTGATCAGTGCTCCTCAAAACTGTTAAGGTCTCAAAAACAAGAAAATCTGAGAAACTGGCAGTTTAGAGGAGCCTAAACAGCAGGACTGCTGGCATGTGGTATCCTGGGGCGATCCTGAAACAGAAAGGGGGCATAGGTGAAAATGGAGGAAATTCGAATACAGTATGGAGTCTGGTTCAGAATAATGAATCATTATTGGCTCATTCGTTGTGACAGATGTACCATAATAATACAAGATGCTAACAGTGAAGGGCTCTGGTGTGGGGTATATGGGAATGCTCTGTGCTATCCTTGCAAATTTTCTTTAAATCTCAAACTCTTCTAAAATAAAAAATGTGTTAAGAAAAAGAAATAAATGCCAGATAATTGCATTGGACCATTTCCCCAATGAAGACATAAAATTAATCTGATTTAGACTGGTTGTGAAGATAGTACCACTCAATACCGATCTTGAACTTTATTAGTCTAAGATAGCCACAACAAAACAAAATCTAATTTGAGATGATTGTCCAGGGAGGTTGAGGTTCATGTCTTCAGAGTTGTATGGCCAGACCAGTAAAAATAGAGAGCTGGTAGAGACCATAGAGATGACTCCATTGAACCAT
Source organism: Micronycteris hirsuta (assembly GCA_004026765.1). Taxonomy (NCBI): domain Eukaryota; kingdom Metazoa; phylum Chordata; class Mammalia; order Chiroptera; family Phyllostomidae; genus Micronycteris; species Micronycteris hirsuta. The sequence goes on from PVJI01002895.1 coordinate 60,453, forward strand.
CCCATTTCACAGATGAAGACACTGAGGTTCAGAGAAAACAAGGTATTTACCCTGGGTCCTGCAAATACTGTACTGGAACCCATATCTTTCCTAGTTCATTGTTCATTCTCTTCCCTCTGCTTCTTCCTTAACCTTTCTGCTTAACACAAATGTCCATCTGTTACTGCCTTCCTTTCGTTCTTCCTTGTTTTGGCCAAAGATCTATGGAGTGCCACACATATCCTAAGCATTGTATAAAAGAGCAAGAGAACACATGAAATTTGGGTTCAGATTGGGTCTGAAATCCAACTCCTTATTGTCTCTGAGCCTCAGTTTTCCTTAGCTGCAAATGACTCTGATAATACCCATCTCTCAGGATTGATGAGACCCTGTACATAAAACCTAGTACAGGGTCTGGCCACAGTTAGCCCTGAATAACTGACAGTTCCCTCTCATAAGAATATGCCTCTGTATATACCAACAGCAGCAGCCAGGACACCATGGGCCCTCAAAGAGCACATAAGAAGTGGGTAAAAATTATATTCACGGAAGCTTTTCCTGACTAGGGCTTTTCCATAAAGCCAGCCATTTCTGCAGGCCTCTTCCTCACCACAAATTGTTCTCCATTAGAGTTCAGGCTAGCAGGTGGGGAAAGACTGTACTTTTACAAGGCAATTAGCTCAATGGATTCCAGAGACAGCTGCCTCCTGCAGGAGCCTGGGATGTTGCAGCCTGAATGCATCATCATTAGAATACATGTTTTAAAATGCAGCCTGGGAGGAAAGGAATTTGGAGCCTTGAAATGTTTAGCTCAGTTCCTAAATATTATATTGGGATTAAACTGTCTCCCCCCTCCACCGCCCCATCTGATAAAAACTGAGATTCGCATTTCAGATGGCATTTAGTAAGGATACTATCTGTCTTTCATTTGCATTTGAGAGCAAAAAGTGGATCCTGCAGTCTTTGAGTGCTCCCATTCTTCCTTTGATAGCTGCTCCCCCTTCCCCTCCTTCACCTATCACAGAGGCAGGCTAAAAAATGTGGAAAGACAACCCATTATTGGATAGTTAGTCAAAGTTTAAAAGATTTGTTTAAAGTAATGAATCAGCAGCCTTCCTTGTGGGATGCTTAGGAAAGTAGAACCACTTTCTCTTAGTTTGGATTCCTTCTAAAGCTTATTGCCACCAGGGTCACTTGGGCACAAGTAGCTTATTTAGGAGGTGATTCCAGAAAGCAGAGCCAAGGGAGGAGGGAAAGTGAGAGAGACTAATAATAAAAGGTAGGTGAATGAATGGGTTACTTTCTGTAGGTCTCTCCCTGGGGTCAAACCCATGTCAAATGTTTTCTCAGAATCTTCCGACTGGGGAACAGGGAGGCTGGAGCATTTAGCCACTGATTTCTGTCTTCCATTATTGAAGATCGCCTCTGGAGGCATCAGCTCTCCATCACATCTCTCTACTTTGCCTTTGGCTCCACGGCTTTCTCAGCCTTCAAGAAGGCAGACCAGGCAAACACTGTAAAGTGCACTTGATGTGGGACTTGTGATGTGGGCATGGGACTGTTCACCACAGCGGCCCTGGAATCAGATGGGGTGAGGGGCTGTGGCATAGTACATTAGAGCATCTTCTGCCATGGTACATTCTAGAAGTATGTTATCGAATACGATAAGCGCTAGTCACATTTAAATGAATTAAAATTAAACATTCAGAGTCTCAGTCACACTAGCCACATCTCAAGTGCTTAATAACCACATATGGGTAGTGTCTATTGTATTGGACAGAGTACATATAGAACATTTCCATAACCACAGAAAGTTGTATTGAGTAATTCTAGAGGATAGCTTCCTGGGTCTCTTTAGTTCTGGAGGCTCTGACAAACTTACATGGACGTAGTATCTATCAATCAGGATAGACTAGGTTATTTACTGTAGTAGCAAATAACCCCCAAGTCTTGATGGCTTCAAACGGAAAAGATTTATTTCTCACTCATACTGCATATCCAAAATAGGATCTAGGTTGAGAGAAAACCCACAGTTTGGAAAACTATCAATAGCCATCATGGAGGGAAAGAGAACTCTGTGGGTCTTGTACCAACAACTGAAGCCCCAGACCAGAAATGGCACGCCATTTCTGTTCACAGCTCTTTGGCCAGGACAAGTCAGGTAATCCTATCTAACCACTATGGAACTAAGAACTTCAGAGAGGAAAACTGGAGATTCGTGAGCAGGTCTGTTGACACGATTGTGTATTCATTTACTTGCTCATTCAATATTCAGTAGATATTTGCATATCTGCTGGGCGTGATAGTGAACCTGTGGATATAAAGACGAACAAGCAGACATGACTACTGCCCTTATGGAGCTTACTTACCATTTGCTGGTAAATGACCATTAAAAGAGCAATTACAGTGAAGGGGAATAAGTATTCAGATAAGAAAAGAGCAAGATGTTTCAGCATCAGCAAAGCAAGCAGTTTTCTTGCATATCCATGCAATAATTAGAACTATGAGTATTTGTCCCAGTTAATGAGTCCAGAACAAGCACTGGAATAGGAAAGTAAGGACCTCTGTTTATTCCTCCCTTCCCATCCACCTGCACCTTTCCCCCATTCCTGAATGAAGCCCAAGAGAAGTGTTTAGCTAACCTCTGCCAAGTGGTGACCTTGACTCCATGTATCCTGGGCAGGTGCCTGGCAGTTGCATGGGAGTATGCCTGTGTGGGCACACTGGCTCATGCTCACGGAATCCACCATGGCACTCAGCACTGGTGTTCCCGGCACAGAGCCTGAGCTGGGCAGCAGGCATGGGAGCCAGCAGGCCCTTCTTGATTTTCTCCTGAGGAGGTCGAATAAGATCGGCCAAGAGCCCAGGGCCACCCGAATGAGTCTTCATGGCCGCGAGGCTGGAAGAAGCAGGGAGCCATGGAAGGAAGTGCTGCCTGGGCTTTTTGCTCTCTTCCAGGTTCTCTGTGGCTGTTGGCACAGTGCCCTTAACTCCTGACCTGCCTGTCCCCCGAATAGGACATGTGACTAAATGTTGACAGTTCAGTTCCTTTTACCTGTTTTGTCTACAAAGTGCAAGTTTATTAAGTTCTATTTTTCAATGATATACCTTTTTCTCTATTTTTTCCTCATTTAAATCCATTTGTTCAAAATAGACATGCTAAGAGGTAGCATATTGGTTAAACTCATGGATTCTGGGGCCAGACTTTCTGGGCTTGCGTGTCAGCCCTGGCCCTCACCGCGTGTACTCCTGAGCAAATGATTTAATGCTTTGTGCCTCAGCTTCCTTGTCTGTAAAATGGGGGAAATAAGTGTACTTACGTCAAATGGTTGTTGTGGGGGTTGCATTGATTAATAGATGTAAAGTGTTTAGAAAGATGCCAGGCAGAGGGTAAGCGCTCAAGTTAGCTGTTATGTTTGATGATCGGAGTTGCCATTATCATTATTACTAAGCACTTGATGAAGTGCTCAGCAGCACACTTTTTGTTTGTTTGTTTTGTTTCATTTTAAGGCCAAGGGAGACACAAAGTCAGGGAGCTGTGGAGTGTGATGGTTAAAGTAACACGCTCTGTGGCTTGGCTTTAAGTCTGGGCTCCGTCACGTGCTGGCTCAGCAACTTTGAGTAAGTTACAAAGCTGTCCAGTCTTCATCTGTAAAATGTGAATAATGACTTCCATCATTTTTCGTAGTGATTGGCTGAGATAATGCCTGTATTTCAGGGTTTAACATTTAGTGAACACTCAAAATGGTCTGGCTGGAGGAGTAATTGCAGGGAGAAAAGAAGAAACTTAGTGGATGGTAGATGAGAGAAAGCACATCCTAGACGGTTGTACTTGCGAAGTGCCGGGGAGTGGTAGGATCCAAGGGTCCCATAGGGAAGTGGTGATCTCAGGTTTCTTGTAGAAGGCATCATGGGACCTGGGCCTTAAAGGATGGGTCGGGAAGGGAAGGTGGGAGGAAGCATTCCAGACAGAGGAAAGGGCAGGTCTTGAACACCAAGCTATCTTAACTTACTCTGGAGACAATGGGGAGCCATTGAGGGATTTTGATTTGGAGAGTGACCTGGTCCCTGGGATCAAAGAAGGCAGTGGGAAGGTATCTGCACAGAGCAACGGGGCCAAGGACAGTGTATCTCCAGTAAAGGAGATAAAAATAATACAGTGACATTTAGAACACTTACTATGTGCCTGACACTGTCCTAAGTTATTTTAACTTTCATAGCAATCCTTTTGGATGGGTGGCCTTATTATCCACAAGTTATATGACAGCACAGAGAGGTTAAGTCACTTGCTCCGGAATACATAGGTCCAGGATTCAAATCCAAACAGCTACCTCTGAGCCAGTGCTGTACACCTGGGCTTTTTGAGCTGCTTGCACTTTGTAGTGGGCATTGGGGAGGGACAGGGAGAAACAGAAAGTATAGAACTCAAGAAATGTTGCTGTTCCAAGCAGCAGTGGTTCAAGGAGTGATTTAGAGCACAGCTGGGCGTTTATCTTGGGATGGGCGAATGCTTGTTCTCTGAACCATGAGAGAAAGAGGAACTAAGAGTAGAAGGGGGTCAGGGTGAGATGAGGTCAGCTGAGGGAATCTCCTGAGAAACAGCTTAGATGTGCTCACTCATGGAAGAGGGGGGGGAAGACGGCAGAAGGGCGGTACTCGTGAGGAGCGTATAGAGGAGAAGTGGGTTTATGAACGTGTCCCTTCCTGACCACATAATCTAACAAAATTTTGTTGTGCCAGGCTAGGCACTCTCTGGGAAGGCAATGTAGCTGAAATTGGGCTGGCTGGATGCTCGCCCATCCTAGCTATGTGACTTTGGGCATGTCACTTAACCTTTCTGTGTCTCAGTATCCTCATTTGAAAAATTGGTTTACCTACTTCATAGGGTTGTTTGAGGATTGGCCTTGTTAGTTTACGGAGAGAGTTTGGGACTTAGGATTGTCAGCACTATGCAAGTTTAAGTGTTATAACTGTTGTTATTATTTTTTCCTGCAACCCCAGAAATTTTAACAGCCCAGGACAGAGAAATGGAATGGTAGCTGCCAGGGGTCTAGGCCTCTCAGGACAAGGCTTATAACTCATTGGCTGGACTACAGGGACATCATGATGCTTTAGGTTGAAGATGTGTAAAGAATGAATGTAGCTTTGGTCAACTAACTTCCTGGTTTTTCTAGTGGTAAAATCCAGAATGACCATGGAAAGCTTTGTATTCAGATTCCTACCATGAGAACAAATGTGTTTGACAGAGTGCTTACTAATAAGATACCAAGCCCAGGGGAAACACAGAGGCTTATAAAAAATACCAGGGGCACGAACAAAGGAACTTGATTTTTTTGTACTTCAAACCACAGATGGTACCACCCCCTCATCAAGGTTTCATTTGGTTTAAAAGCCTTCTCCCCAGATTTTCCAGTTCAGGGCAGACATTCTGTCACAAGGAAGTCTTACCTGTCCCTGTTTTACCCCCCCACCCCCCCACCCCCCCACCGCCAGGGCCATTGGAGTTTCCGATCAGCCTCAAAGCTGAAGATGTGGCAATAGTAACTTACAAATAAGCCTCCTGTGATAGAGTGAAATCAAAATCATTTTACTTGGAGAGCGTACTGTGTTGCATTTTTAGGTTGTAACACACTTGATTGATAGTAGTTCACTATGTCAGCAATATCTCTGACTTGATCAGTCAGCATCTCAGAGGCACCATCTTTCGATGCTGGCGAGCCACGTTCGAGGCCCCTGTTCCCCTATGGGTCTGGGTCTTTGGAATTGAGAAGGTTCAGGGAGTTGGGGAAGACATGCCCCCCAGCTCTCCCATACTCATCCCCAAGTCCAGGCCTCCGTAGTCTTATTCCACTCATTAAAGATTATTTGGATTTACAGGTCCCTTTTTTAAACACTCATACTGTTCAAAGAATCTCACCAGTTTTTTCTTCCACCACCCAGCTGAATCAGAACCTCCGTGGGCTGCCTGAGCACCCAAAGCAGGAGCAGAGGCGTGAAAGTAGCGTGGAGGATGTAGGGAGGCTCTCGGAAGCATTTCACCTTCTTTGCAAACTTGCCTAGAATCTCGTGGCTCTCCCCATGCTGAAAGCTACTGACAGATGACCACTCGGGGAACTTGATGAAGAGGCTGCAAAATATGTGCTAAAATGAAGGAGAGAGGAGCATTTTAGTTTCTCTAGAAAGCACTTACTCAGAGATGATGGCCACCACTGTAAGCGAGGTTAGACAGAAAACGGCTCTTCCCTCTAGGTTTCGGAGGGAGCATGGTTCTGCTGACTCTCGATTTTGGGCTTTTAGCCTCTACAACTGTGAGACAATAAATTTCTATTGTTTTAACCCCCATTCCTCTGAATCAACTACTCAGAGGACCATCATTTATTTAATAAGCACTTATACTAGAGGTTCTCGAGCTTGGCTACACATTGGAATTACCTGGAAAGACTTAAAAAGCTCTGATGTCCAAGCCACACACACCTCGGAGCAGTTAAAACAAAATCTTTGGGGGTGAAACCCAAGTATCAATATTTCTTTGAAAGCTCCCCAGGTGCTTCCATGGTGCAGCTGACATACATGGTGTATGCCATGTGCCTTATGCTTATTAACACATCTAATCCTTGCAACTATCTTATAAAAGATGTGCAGGCATTGTTCCCATTTTACAGATGAAGAGACAGAGGTACAGCAGAGTCCCATGCTTTGTCCAAGATCATACGGCTGGTAATTTCCAGGGTGTGGATTTGAATCCAGGCCATCTGGCTCCAGAGTCCATGTTCTTAAGACAACAGGTTCATTTCCTCTTGTGACATGGGAAACACACATTTTTGGCAAAGTCCCATAACTCTAAAGTCACCGCAGAGCAGGGAATGTCTGCTTTCTGGGAAGCTGAGTAAAATATCTTCCCAAGCAATGCCACATTTATAATTAGTGATTTTTAAAAATTTTTACCAGAGCATACAGACTTTCCCATTCCTCCCACAGACTGTCTCAGGGTTAAAATGTCAACCTTTCCTTTTCTTCCTCATTTCCAACCAAAAAGATGGAGAGCTAGATTCTAGCCAGAATTAAGCAGCCAGTGGGTGGAGCTTGTCGGCTGGTCTCTGTGGTTAAGGTCCAGCCTGTCAGGTTGAATGCTCATTGACATGCATTGGGGCAGAAGACTTGTCACGTGCTCGTGTAAAATTAAGCTGCAGCTTTATTAGATGGGCTGAAGGCTGAAGAAAGAGGATGAGATTGGAAGGTACAATGGATCCGATGCCTGTTCCTTCCCCAAACCAGCCCAGGGACCCTTGGCAAGGTGCTTCGCTTCCCTCCGAGCCTCTTCCGTAAAACGAAGAGTTGGATCCCATTTGAGGTCCCATCAGAGTTTAGTCAAGAGACGTGTTTTGCTAGTCCCTCATAGTGCTTTCAAATTTCTCCAATTAATTGCCAACATGTAAAAACTGGAATCGTTTACATGCAAGTCTAGATTTCCAGCTTCTCTTGAAAAATCCTCAGAGACATCCTTGCCACGCTGGGTCCTGTAGCGTAACTGCGGGCTGGCGTTAAGACGGGCAGCACTCCTTTCAGACGAGGTACTCTCTCCCTAGATTCCTTTATTACCGTCGGGCCTCTGCAGGAGCTGGAAACCAGGCGGTCTCCAAAGTCTCTTCCAGAAGTTGCAATTGCTTTCCTCATGGAATCCTAAAATCGGCGAGGCAGGGATGAAATCTTAGAGACTCAGGCTCACCCAACATTTCCACATAAAGATAGGGACAATCAAGGTAAAACTAATAAATGTTAACGTTCTCTGTTAGATACTTGCCTATGTGTTGTCTTTAACCACAACACGTATAATTTACACTGTTTGTCCTACTCCCTGTGCATATTTATATTCTGGCTCACTGTTGGAAGTCATAAACGGGGACAAAACAACAGCCATAAAAGGTTATGAAGAAACTGCCTGGTCAAGAAGAGAGAGGACACTGGGGTAATGTGTTCTCAGAAGGACAGTCTGAAATTGCAGAGAAACTACCTGTTCTTCAAAACAAGATAAACTGAAATAAATTCTAGGAAAATATGTCAGGTGGGTTGCCAGTCTGATGCTTTTACACAGACTGCATTCAACAACACTCTCTTCTCCTAACGGGATAGGAAGCTTTCAGAGAGCTGTTTACTCAGGAACTTTCAGGTGGCAAGAGAGTCACTTGAAATCGCACATAAATGTAACTGTTGCTGAGAGCTTTCCACGCGGGACAATAATAAAAACACAGTTGGATGCAGACGATAAGTGATCTTGAGTCCCTCTAACCGCTCAAACTTTCCTTTATGCCTTTTCTTAATTTTTTTAGTGGACTGTTTATGAAAATAAAAGTAATGTGTGCAACTATCAGAGAGTAGGAAGATATGAAATGAGAAGTAGATATCTCTTCTCTGTTACTTATTTTTTATTGTTTATTGTACTAAAATACATGTGAAGTTTACCATCTTGACCACTTCTAAATGTTCAGTCTACTAGTTTTAAGTGTAGTCCCATTGCTGTGCTTTCTCCCTTGCTTTAACTCCAGTATTAGACTGGAGTATTAACCACAGTTATAGTTTTCTAGGTCCTTTCAGAAAATTATATGCACATTCTCTATTATTTATACAAATGTGTTTTTCTGTATCTTCCGAAGTTTCTACATCACTGTAGACCAGTCTTGCATGTTCTTTTAGTGGCTGCAGAACATTGCTATTTTATGGATAGACCACAATTTACTTAAACAATTTTTCTTATTAATGGGTGGCTAGGTTCTCTTGAGATATTGGCTATTACCAAAAGGGGAAAAAAAATTCCTATAAGGAGCATATTTGGTGCAAACATCTTGGTCTTTGGCCTATGCATAAGCATATATTCAGGGCAAATTCTCAGCAGCCCATAAGGTGAGATATTAATTTCGTTAACAATTTTCTATTTGAAAATGAATATAGTTTGCATACCAAGAGTTTTTAGATTGACTGAATACTTAGCATAACCATAACAGCATAGAAAATACATTGCAGCGGTAACCCAGGCTCTGGAATTGGATGACCTAAATCCAAACTTAAGCCCTGCCAGACTGACTGTGGGGCCTTGGGCAGTTTGCCCATAACATCACTTTCCTCAACTTCCTCATCTGGAAAATGGGATTAGTATTAGTACTTTCCTCTGGGGCTGCTGGGAGAACTAAATGAATAGAACCTGGTGCATATTAAACACTACAGACATTAGTTAATTATTTTGGTTCTCTTAATCATGAAATCGGTGCTTGACACTTTAAGTGTAACAGCCTTCAAGATATATTCAATTTTAATATTTTAAGATTCTAACATTTTTTTCTATCATTCCGTTGTCAAAGTATTAGTAAAACACAAAACTCATCAACAGAGAAAAACTACACTATGAAAGACCTCACATGTATCCAGTCAATTCTTGTTTTCTTCCATTTTCTTAGGAATACTTTGGATTTCTCTTTCTTTTTCCTTTCACTTGGTGTGGAAACTGCACTTACTTTTCCTGAACGCATAGCGGGTCAAAAGAAGCCAAAGCCCAGGGACAGCCTTTTGAAAGAAGTTTTTTTTTTTTTTTTTTTTTGCGTACTCTACACATCTAAAAATCTTCCCTGCAATTTTGCTAATAGTCTTAACTTTGTTTTGTCGGGTTACCAGAAATGACTCATTTTCTTTTAGTAAGTGGAGTCAGAAGAATCCCTATTCCATCCTTCTCCCTCCATTGCCCTGCCTTGGGTGAGCAGAGAGGGGAGTTGCAGTTTCAGCAACAGCCCGCCGCCCTGCGGAGCCTCTGGCTGCCTGCCTGCCTGAATTCCCAAAATCGCAACCTGTGTCATGGAGCCCAAACGACCACTGTTCGTTCCAGACCAGCTCTTGCTCTCTTTAGCCTCAGAGAAATCTTTTCCTAGCACTCTTCATTGCTCCGATTAATGATCTTTTTTCAATACGAAGAAAGGATGGTTCAGGCGAAGCAACACAAACAGTGGCCAGGAGATGTTGTTGGCAGGAGAAAGGATGGGGTGGCCGGTACAGGTGGAGCCTGTGAAATGCAGTGACTCTAGCAACTCTTGAATGACTTACTCCAGTGTGATAGTTAAAAGGCCCCTTAGCTCCTGTCACTGCTTTGCTGCCACAAGAGGTCCCCTCTGCCCTAGGTTGTCAGGTGGTAGGAAAAGATGTAGCCTCCATGGTCAGAGAAGCAGTAAGGGATCCTGTAGACCCTCATCTTGGAGCCTGGGGTGGAAGATGTCTTGCTGTCAGTAGTTACAGATGGAAAGTGATTTTGTTGTTTGGTTTTTGCAATGCCTTCTACCGGTTCCTAAAAAGGTGTGCGCGTCCTGGTACAGTGGTCCTGAATTCCCTGAACTGCTCCCACTCAGCTATGTCCTCAACTCCAAGCAATACTGGGTCTGGAGAGCATGCTAAGATTAGGAAGATGTCCCTTTGGCAGATTCACCTTGAAAGCTAACAGAGAACTTAAACATTTATTGAGTACCTACTATGTGACAGGCTCTGCTCTGAAAAACCTGGGATGGCAGTGAACAGAATAAAGAAAGAACCTTCCTCCAGAAGCTTAAATATTAGTGAGGGCATTTATAAACAGATAAACATCCAGTATAATGGTAACGGTAAGGTCTATGAAAAAAATAAAGTGAAATAAGAAAGGTCAAGAGTAATAAGGGCAACAAAGTGAAATAAAGGCATCATACTGAAAAGAAAGAAATCAAACTATCCCTATTTGCACACGACATAGTCTTGTATATATAAAACCCTAAAGAATCCACTAAAATATGGTAAGAACTAATAAAGAAGTTTAGCAAGTTTGCAGAATACAAGAGATAAAAAAATCAGTTGTATTTCTACACATACGCAAAGAACAGTCTGAAAACAAATTAAGAAAACAGTTCCATTTATAATAGCATCAAATAGCATAAAATACTTACAAATAAATTTTAACAACAAGAACTGCAAAACATACTCTGGAAACTACAACACATTGTTGAAAGAAATTAAAGAAGATTTAGATGAATGGAAAGACATCCCATGTTCATGGATTGGATGATTTACTATTGTTGAGGTGGCAGTACTCCCCAAATTGATCTACGGAATTAATTCAACCCCTGTCAGGATCCCAATTGGCTTCTTTGTAGAAATTTACAAGCTGATCTTAAAATTCATATGCAATTGCAAGAGCCCTATCATCAAAATAATCTTGAAAAACAAGAATAAAGTTGGAGGATTCACTTCCCAATTTCAAAAATTACTAGTTACTATAAAGCAACCACATGGTACTGGCATAAATTTACATGTCAACTGGCTAGCTGTATGCAAGACAATGAATTTGAATCTTTAGCTCCCACCAAATACAAAAATTAACTCAAAATAAATAAAAAACTTAAATGTAAAGCCAAAGCTAAAGAAAACATAGGGGTAAATCTTCTTGACCTGGGGTTTAGCAATGGATTCTTAGATATGACACCAAAGCATAAGCAACAAAATAAAAATGCAACAAACTGGACTTCATTAAAATAAAAAATTAGGGGTGTTCAAAGGACACCATTAAGAAAGTGAAAAGACACCCATAAAATGGGAGAAAATATTTTAAAATTATATATCCAATAAGGGACTTACATCTAGAATATATAAGAACTCTTAAAACTGAATAATAAGAAGGCAAATAACCCAATTAAAAATCGGGCAAAGGATCTGAGTTCACATTTCTCCAAAAAATATGTACAAATGCACAATAAGAACACGAAAAGATATCATTAACTATCAGGGAAATACAAATCAAAACTATAAAAATATACCACTTCATATCCATCAGTATAGTTATGATAAAAATGTCAGATAATAGCAAATGTTGATAAAGGTGTGAAAAATTGGCAGCTTCACATATTGCGAGTGGAAACATAAAATGGGGCAGCCACTTTGGAAAACAGTTTGGCAGCTGTTCAAATGATTCAACATAGAGCTACCGTTTGATCCATCAATTTCACTCCAGGTATATACCCAAGAGAAATGAAAGCATGCACAGAACAACTTAAACACGAATGTTCATAGCAGCATTATTCATAATAGCCAAATTGTGGAAACAGCCCAATGTCCATCAATTGGTGATTGGATAAAGAAAATATAAAATATCCGTAGAAGGGAATATTTATTTAGGCACAAAACGGAATGATTTACTGACACACACTACAACATTGGGAAAGTTTAACATTATGCTAAGTGAATGAAGCCAGTAACAAAGGAGCACATATTATATGATTTCATTTATATGAATGTCTGGAATGAGGAAATATAAAGAGACATCAAGTAGATCGGTAGTTGCTTAGGACTGAGCTCACGGCTGGAGTGGATAGGAGGGTTTGAGAGTGACAGCTAAGGGGAGCAGGGCCTCCTTTTAAGGTGATGAAAATGTTCTATAATTGATCGTGGTGATGGCTGCACAACTCTGAATGTACCAAAAACCCATAGAATTATGCATTTGAAATGGGTGTATTTCATAGTCCATAAATTATATATCAATAAAACTGTTAAAAGGAGAGAGAAAAAAGAAAGAAAGGCTGAGGGAGGGAGGGAAGGAAGGGAGGGAGGGAGGGAGGAAAATGTCAGTATCGAAATTTGCAGGAAGGGCTGGCAGCTTGGAGCAAAACAAGGGTGACAAGGGTGGAGAAGAGGGGGCTATTTTGTAGGAGGGGTGTACCCAGAAGGCCTCTCTAATAGACTGACATTCATTTCAGCTGAGACCTTCGGAAAGATAAGTGAACCATACAGGTGTCTGAAGAAAGTCAAGGCGGAGGAAATAGTAAGTACAGAGTCTGCAAGACAGGTGTCGGCTCTGTGCATCTGAAGAGCAGCAGGGAGGCCCGTGTGGGGGAAGCAGAGTGAGCGAGGGGTAGGGGAGCAAAGAGGTGAGGTCCAGACCACCGTGGTGAGGACTTCGGATTTGTACTGAGTGAGATGGAGAGCTGTTTTGAACAGATGACGTGATCCGACTTCCATTTTAAAAAGACCATCTGGCTGTTGTGTGATGACTAGGTGAAGGAATGAAGTGCAAAGGAAGTGGCAAGGCCAGGGAAGATGCCACTGATCAGTCCAAGGGAGGCAGATGCCTTTGCTTCTGTATAGTGCACTTTAATCTCTCTCATAGCTAAGTGGACTGGACCCAGGGTGTGAAGACTGCACAGAGCATTTTAAGCAGAATTGCCTGGGAAAAGTGTGGGCAACCACCCAGGGTGCTACAGCTGCTTGCTTTGAATTTCACTTTCCACATCCACATGATATTAATTGATTGTGTAGGTACGTGTTCGATGTCTGTCTCTCCCGTTAGACTGGAAACTTTGCAGTGGTCAGAGCCACGTTCATTGTGTTTCCTGCTGTATCCCTGGTGTGTAGAACAGGGTCCGACACAAAGTAGGTCCTCAAAATGCATCAGTGGATGAGCAGTTGTCTTCAATCATCTTGTCATTTGTGGTTTTTATGGGTAGTAAAGATATTAGGTGACCATCTAACATCTGTGCCTTCCCCCGCATTTCCCAGCCTCTCTTACAATTAGTTGTGGCCACGTGACTGTTGTTGGCCAGTGAAAAGGAGCAGAAGTAACATGTATCAAGGCAGTTAGTAGCTGGAGTGCTTCTTCTATTCCTCTATTCTCTGGCCAAAATACTCTTGAAGAACCACAGGTTCCAGATGAAATAAGACCACCTGACCTATCTGCACTACAAGATGGAATAAGACCACCTGACTGATGTAAGGCTTTAGAAGAGTAAGAAGTAAACCTTTGCAGAGTTTAGCCAGCAAGAGTTATCTTTCGCAGCAGCAAGTATTATTACTCAACCCATTATGTTCCCCACCTCCTGTTTTTCACAAGTGTGTACAGAGTTTCACAAAACACACCACAGAGTGAGACCATTTTGGATAATGATAGTTGGCAATTGCCCCTCAAGTTTATTTTCCCTTGCTGTCGTCCCCTTACAGAGTGAGACAGCTTATGCTTCAAATATTCCTACCGCTGTTGGAACCATGATAGGAGAAGAGTAGAACATTTCATAATTTCTGGAAGGCACTCAGTATAGTTGGACCAAAGACCCTCCTGATAATAACGGAGGCAATCTAGTCAAGTTCTAATAAATGGGGCTGGACCTTCTCCCATATTTTTTTTCCAGTAATTGGAAGCCAAACTGTGAAATCCTCATTCAGTTGGTGAAAGGGATTGGCAGCTGTTTGCAAGAGATGAGCATTGACTAAGCTTCGTTTTAAATGTTTTTGGCTTGATTTGTTCGTTTCATCTCTACTTTCTGCCCACTCAACTCCATTCTCAGTTTCTTGCTAGCTAGAGACTAGTCTGTGGATTCTAGAAATAAAATGAGGCGAAAGATGGTTAGGATAACCAAGGCCATGTTTTATTTTTAATACTAAGTCAGAAAACCCACTAGTTTTACCTGTTATATCCTGATTAAAAGAATACACTTCGAAGACTAATAAAAATAGCTCACTTTAGTAGGAAAATGAACACCCTGGCAGGACAGAATTCAGCTCTTAAGAGCATCTATAGAACTTGACGTTAACCTTAGCGCCTACTACTGTACTGACTCAAACACTGTGTAAGGCTTTTTAACAATAACAGTACTTAACATTTTTGGAAACTTGTATGTGTTCCCCTCCCTACAAAGTAAGTCACCCAATTAGTTCCTAAGGGGCAAGTGATTGCTGAGGTCAGGTGGACGTGGAGGTAGTGCTGGCAGCCCCCGGACTGTCACCCGGGGCATGGAGGGGAACCCCAGACTGCAGAAGCACTCCACACTCTGGCACTCTGAGGTGGGCTGCTATTTGCATTCCCATCCCTGGGGCATGGGTACTCTGAGCCTTGGCGGGGGCCGGGGGGTGCACGTGAGAAGCCCTGAAGCTTATGCTTCATTAGCTTCAAGGTAAATCCACCACTGCTCTCAACACATATAATCCTCCTATGGTCCAGAGAGTTAAATATTATAATATTAAGACCGTTTTTCAGGTCGGGAAACTAAAGATCATGGAAGACTTTGTCCAAGTCTTACAAATAGCCAGTGGGTGGAAGAGCTGATGTGCCTACCATCTCTGCCCCTCACATTAGGGCTCACAGCTGCTAGTTCCGTTGCTTTGGTTTTTCTGGCTGGGAGAAGACATGGGGCAGCAGAGAAAAGCTGAGGCAAAGGAGACAGTAAAGAACCTCGGCAGTTCCTTCTCACATCCTTTTTCCTGCCCTGATATCCTATCAATGGAAGAGTGTCTACCCTTCTCCATAGGTGTATTTGTTTGCCTTTTATGAATTTCCCCTTTTGAGAGCAAAGTTTACTTCTTTTGCTCACATAAAATTGTTGGGGTGATGTGCCCCAAACCCAAACCCTATACTCACCCACACCTCTGGGGCTCTGCCTGGGTCTTGGACCTATTGCCTCTCACCACCATCCCCCCAGAATCGGCTTAGTTCTCCATATCTCTACATCTTGTCGCGATCTCTCTCACTCATTCATTCAACAAATATTTGTTGTCAATGTCATGCCTGACACAATGCTAAGAACAACTTGGGACACTTTGAATTTCCTTCGGTATGGAAATATATCACAGGGAATGCAGAATAGTGCTCCTCTGTGCTGATGGCCAGAGTTACATCAACTTGACCTTAGTTGAGCCATGGTCCCAGGTGTTCAATCAAACACTAATCTAGGTATTGCTGTGAAGACATTTGGTAGATTAAAGTCCATAACCACTTGTTTTAAGTAAAGAGAATATCCTCAATAATCTGGGAGGGCTTAAAAGCAGAACTGGGGTTTCCCTGAAGAAGAAACCCCACCTGTGAAGCGCAGTGCCAGCTCACGCCAGCCCCTCCTGGTAGCCTATCCTGCGGGTCTCAGACACGCCCAGCCAGCCGATATCCTGCAATAAATCTTTTAGTGTCTGTCTTCTGCTGGTTCTGAGTCTCTGGTTAACCCTGACTGATACACATTCCTAGACACCTATGAAACAGTCCCTTTTAATCATACTCATTTTTGCCAGCTTTCGGCTTGAAGAGGTAGACAAGATTAATGCCAAGATTAGCAAAGCGATTTGGTGGGCCTCATGGGTGATCCCACCCACAGTAAAATTTGAGCTGGGGTTGCCATTTTGGGTGGCTTCAGAGTTTCTGGAAGAGTGTAGAAACAGGATGGAAAGTCAAAATGTGAAAATCAGAAGCCATACCATTACCGGTCGTGGTTTGATAAACCACCGAGAGGCATGGGGCCTTGAACGGTAGTACCGGCGTGGTCATCACTGCCCATCAACAAAGCACAGTATGTGGCACAGTGTAGACTACACCTAAGAAGGCCCATCCTAATGGCTTTCAGGTAACCAGTGTTTCTGCATTTTAGACGTTAAAGGTGGTGCCAGGCTCATGTACCATAAAGCCTTCATGGAAAAGAGGTGGGAAGTGGTATCGTCAGTATGTGTTCTGGGCTCTAAAAACCCCGGTTTCCATTTCCTGGTTTATAAAATTTGAGGAGTGGACTTTCTCAAGGTGTTTTATTTTTTGATTCTGTGATTTTCTTTGCTAAACCTAACAGCTTGCATTACGAGTTAGAATGGTCTCAAAGTAAAAAATGTTTGGTCGTGGGTTTGGGCGGGCTCGCCTCAGAACATCTGAATTGTGGAAAACTGGTGTGTGTGTGGTGGGGCGGCAGGCCACGAACACTTTACAAGTCTACCTTCTGAGACACATTTGCACAATTATGGGAATTTTTCTGAAACTAAAAACTCTGCCAGTTACTGTTTATCACAGTTTCTTGACTTGCTTTTCAGCACCAGATTGCAACGGAAAATACCTACATTGCTGAGATAATGCTGGTTTTCTCAGATTCTTAGTGAGCAAACGGTGACCTGAGACTTGGGACCAATATGTACAGAACCTTCTAGAAAAGGAAGACTGATGTGAAGTCAAGACAAAAGGGATCCACCATCCTCCAAATTTGGATTGAGATTAGTTTGATTGAGTAATGAAAGGATAAACAAAAAAACTGATAAACTAATTAAAAAAAAATTTCAACCACGGATCAGAAATCAACCAACATGTTGAAAAAAAATTCAATGAACCTAAAATCAGGGGAAAAGCCACGACAGAAAGCAGTTCAGACCTCCAATGCTACAATCCCAGAGAGGCATAAATAATGCAATTTTTAATCAAGTGGTCAGCCCTGAAGTCAGTTACATGATCAAATGCTCTGTCTGAGCTTCGGAATGGCCAGGGGACGTCTAATCCATCTGTAGACTGAAAAAATAACTTCTTTCACAGATTTTTGTATGAGTGTCTACCCTTCTACCCTTATATAGGTTTGTCCCCAAACCTATATAAATGGTATGGTGAGGAACAAAATACAAATTATTTTTTAAAAGCGTTTTGACTACTCAAAGTAGCACTGCTTGCACACAGGCTCCTTAGCACTGGTTTTGACTTTGAAAGGGAGTCCTCTGAGCACCAAGTGCAGACCCACTGCTCTGGTCCCCACGGGCCTGTGATCAGGTAGTCAGTCTCTTGGCAGAACCAGGGAGAAGAAGCTCTTCAATGCCAGGCTTTGCCCAGCCGGCCCGCCCTCGGCTTCACGGAGTCCTGCCAAGCCCACAGTTGCTGGTTCTGTCTGCACACTCCCCCGCCCCAGTTGTCAGCAGTGAAAGACATCCCCAGCTGCTCTGAGGGAAGAGAGGACACACGGAGAGGCAAGAGGTGCCTGGGCCTGCCTGCCTGCCTTAACCTTTAAAGCACAGCCGCATGGAATGGCACTGTGGTTTAATGAAAGTCTCTCTGGAGCTCAAACTCAGCTAGTTTCTTTTTTCTCATTTTTTTTTATTCCACCTTGTTGCTGTTTCCTTTCTTGTTTGGCTGTGTTTTCATTTCCTTTAGAATGTGTGGTTCCCATCTCAGCCAGCAGATCTAAGGTAATCTCAGTTTTGTTTCTAAAACTGTCATTTGCTGCCTCTCCTCCCTACTCCCTGTCTTTTATCTTTGGAAAACATGAATATTTAGCCATATAACATGTGGTTCTCTTCTCAGTACTTTTCTTTTAGAATTACGCAGTCCAGAGCTGAGTCCACAAAACACTTATCTCTTAGTCTTTAGCTGTAATCGAAATTTGATAAATGTGTTAAGATGCATTTCATGAAGCAGAATGGTGAACTTGCAATTTTTTTGCCTGTGTATCATTTGGTATGGGAAAAGCATGACACTGGATTTTGGATCTGCTTTCCTGTTTCTTAAGCAAACTCCACGCACTGATAGCTGTCAAACCCAGGGGGACTTTAAGCGCTGATACATCAAGTTTTCAATATGACTGCATGTGTATCTGGAAATATTCTAATCTTCATTTCATAAACACATCTACCTCTTCTTGCTGCAGGAATGCTCAATTATTTGACATTATGTTTTCCCATTTTCAGTACTTCAAAAACTAGTTCAATACATTAAGCCGGTTATGTTGCTTTCAGATGGATTTCATGAATTGCTGGTGTCAAGTACTTTGCTCTCTTTTCTTGACACCCGCTTCTATCTATAGCCAACAGCTCATCAGAAGCCAGGGCCAAGGGCAGTTGTTGTTTGGTCAAGCCCAGCTGTTGCATGCTGATTGGTAACTGGCAAGGTGTGGCGACTGCCATCTGGCCATACCAGGTCCTGATAGCACTGCCAGCGTTTGTTTAATTCAGGCCAAAGCAGTTCATTTCAGCTTGCTTTGCAGAAGCAAATGCGGTTAACTCTTCTGGACACTCCGGGTAGTCAAGCTGGTTCCTGAGTGTCGATCCAAGTTGAAAGTTAAAAACAGCATTATCTGAACTCATGAAGTCTACCATGATGTACTTTTTGCCTTTCCCTCCTGTTTAGGATTCAGACATGGAAGCGTGTGTTTCTCAATCCCTTTCTGATAGGTAGCATTGAATACTTCCACAGAACATAAATGAGAAAACCTATTTCTGTAGCTCAGAGGGATGCCTATTTTTCACAGCTCTCCATGTACCGGAAAAGAGAGAGATATTACACCAATCATATGAATTAACATGGCATCATGGATCAGTCCACCTCAGAAATTAGGAAACCCTAAAATAAATCAGGCTTTGAATAAGTTAAATATATGTTTTGGGGGGAAATAGAGCTTGTCATTGTTTTTCACTGGAGGATTATAGGTAACACTATATTGCATGTCTCTGCTCCGTAGGCATGAAGGGCTGGTGGGGAACCTGGCTCTGGAGGTGAAAGCTTTGCTGGGACGGATATTCAAAATTGTTGCCAAGTCTTATCAGATCCTGCTTTGTGCTGGCAAATGACTTTCACAATAATTTCAATCATCGTTCATCAGCAGGCATTGTACGAATAGCAGATGCTACACAATATCTACCCAACGGTCCTGAGTATCTGATATTCTGTAGCCATGTTCCGCATGCAAGGAGTGATTCTCCTTTTTTAGGAGAGGAAACCGAATCACAATAAGAATAACCTTCTTGGGAGCCAGGATTGACCTTAGTTTGTCTCTTGGAAGTGAGGGACCCAGGTGAGTGATGGACCCAGGGAGTTCCTCGGAAAATGAATGGAGTCCCTTGCTGGAGACAGCTATGTTTACTTTGAAGATAAAAAGTAGTAAGTAGCCTAGAACTGAAAAGTTTTATTTGAGGCTCTCAGAAGATAAACATTTGACGTTGTCGTGTTTGGAGACGCTGTTTTTAAGGGAAGTTGTGTGGTTTGGCGGCCGAGAGTACCCACATTGGGGTTCACTAGGCCCAAGGTTGAATCCCAGCTCAGCCACTTACTCTGTGAATGATCTTCAGCAGCTAAACTGCTTCAAGCCGCGGTATGCTTATTTGTAGAACGGGGACAGTAAGAGATGGGAGTGTGAAGTGGCAGCCTGTGCCTGTGTAATGTGCTCCTTGTGTCATCTCTCACTCTCAGGGATTAGTCAAATCACAAGGTGCCAGCTGGGGCAGCTGGGGATGTCACCTGAGTGTCTCTTTGCCTGGCACGGCCAGATGCTCACCTGGGGCTGAGCATGGATGAAACGGGCTGCCGAAGGCATCTCGCTGCCTAGGCTCTGGCTTTTCCCCACCCCTTTCTCTCCCACTAATTAATCTTGGATAGAATCTGTGTTAAAGACTCCTGTATGCGTATATGTAGTGGCCCTTTGCCAAATATTTGTAAGTTGTGTGATTAAATTTAAATACATCTCTAATAAAATCCCAAATGGTCTCACTGTTAGATTTTTCTGTTATGTAGAAAATGATCTTGTTTCTGATGAGTTTTAATATGAAAAACACCACACACACAAAAGAAAACCCAAATCATTTGATATGTTATTATAAGGATATTGAAGAGATAATTCATGGAAGAGGCAATGTAAGTGGTTAATATATATGGAACAATATTTCAGTTTCACTGGTGATTTTAAAACATGCAAAATTAAGGAACAGTGACACCTAATTTTCACCTATCAGATTGGCAGATTTAAAAACAAAAGATTTACTCCTAGTGAGGATGCAGAAAGATGGGTCATCCCACTCATGGCTGGTGGGAAATTTGGTACAGTCACTGGAAAGTTATTTGCCAATATATACTAAAAGGCTTTAAAGTGCTTATATCACCCAATATAGTCATTTTAAAGAAATAATATTTAAAAAATTCTATTTAAAGATATC
Organism: Micronycteris hirsuta; assembly: GCA_004026765.1. Lineage (NCBI taxonomy): Eukaryota > Metazoa > Chordata > Mammalia > Chiroptera > Phyllostomidae > Micronycteris > Micronycteris hirsuta. The sequence goes on from PVJI01002895.1 coordinate 81,123, forward strand.
TGTTGCAGTGCCACATTTGAAATAGGAAGAGGTAGAAATAAGATCAGTACAATAAAAGGAAAGTTAAATATGCTACTGAGAATGAAATAGTATGATAGCATTAAAATGAGATCTTGGTGATAAGCCGTAGCCATACCTACCATTTATGAAAAGTTTACTATATGCCCACCCCTAGGCTAAGTGAGCACTTTGGATATAGCTTATCTTATTTAAACCTGATGACGACAGATTAGTAACCTCCTAACTCCCAACAATTTATCTCATTTAAACCTGTTTGACAAGTTAGAAAATTGAAAAATATTAACATGGGAGAGCACTCTTGATATTCTTTTCAGCAAATGAAATAATTATTAGTATACAAAACTGCATATAGTTTTAGTCAACTATATAAATACAATAAGCCCGCCCACAATGGGACCAAAATTGCAAACTGCGCAAAATGTGGCTTCGTATTGTAACAAAATTCCTGAAGTGAAAGCGGGAGCTGAGAGGTGGATGGCAGCGAATCCTTAGTCACCTTCCATCTAAACCCACATTATTCTGGGGCTATGGGTGTTTAGTAAGAAATTTACCAAAATAGTAAGAATGATTTTTTCTGTATTGTGGCATTATGGCTAATTCATTCTTCAATGTATCTTTCACTTTTTCTACAATAAGCATGTAGAAGTATTGCATGAAATAAAATGCTTCTAACACTTTAAACAATGAGAAAGCAATTTGTTTTACTAATACTTTATCAGCGGACAATTGTTTCTTCTTTCTTATGCTCACTTGTCAGCTCAGTAATTTAAGCAGGAAAGGGAAGAGGCAAGCCCAGTGGTCAGAGGGAAAGGAGAGGTGTGTTTCTCTCCCAGCTCTGGGGTGTGAGTCACGTGATGCTTGTGGTAGCATCTGTGGTCACATATGTTACAAGTGAAAAAAATATCACAATGAGGTTGGCAAAGCCTTGGACATTACCCAACCCCACGCAGCTACCAAAAAAAAATTGCTTTAAAAAAAAAAGAGAAAAGAAACCTACTTACAAAAGAAAGACATTATTAAGGGTAAAGCCCTCTTTCCATGTTCTCTAAGAATGGACACTCCCCCAAGTCAGCATGTGTGTGAGGGTCACTAGGGAACAGTCACTCTCTGAGAAGAAACTAAAAGCAAGCTCAGAGCCCCTTTCTGCTTTTGCAGGATCTTTGAAGACTAACCTGGAGTTAATCTTGAGGTGGCCCAGCACAGTTGACCCTGAGAGGTGCTGAAGCTGTCCCCACAGGGTGTGCCCCAGCGCCTGCAAAAATCCCAAGCATCAGGGAAAAGGCCTTGGCGTCCTAGCACCAGGGAGCCCTCTGTGGGGTGGGATACCAGACTGGGTTGGGCCCCACAGGAAGCAACCTGCTTTTGTTGAGGTGACTGTGCTCTGCAGCAGAAGGCCCGCCCTTGTTTGCTGGGGTTTTTCTGCTGGCTTCTGTGACTAGGCAGCTAAAAGCAGAAGGCTCAGACAACTCCCAGCCCTGGCTCAGGCTTGGAGGCTGAAGTTAGGTGCATTTAGAGAAATGGGTTGACTATCCAGGGGATGGCCTGAGCAGCTGGGAGGGAGTAATGCCAAGTACAGATGACACTAACTTTTTTCAAAGAGAGCTTCGCATTTTTTCAGAGCCACTTGTTTATTCAACTGACACTTTCTCAGTATTATTATAAGAACTGGAGAAGCCAAGAGAAATAAGACATCATAGCTGCCCTCCAGGACTCCACGGAGGAGGTAGAGGGTCAACAAGCCTCAGTGGTAGACCTAGAACCAGGGGATTGTGGGTACTCCCTGGAGAGGAGTCTTATTCAAGTCAGGGGCTCAAGGAAGTGACATGGTTCAGCCGTGTCTTGCCTTGGCACTTCTCAGACTTTCATGGATATACGATTCACCTGATGAGCTTGCTGAAATTCATGTTCTTTCCTCCAGGTCTGGCGTGAAGCCTGAGATTCTGCATTTTTGACAAGGTCCCAGGTGATGCTAATGCTGCTGGTCCATGATCCACACTTTGGGTATCAAAATCCTAAGTGGTATCTAAGAAGGAGCCAGGTAGAGCAGTGGGGAAAGATATTCTCATGAGAAGCAACATCCTGGGTGGGCCGCTTCAGGAGTGGGGAGGGTTGAATCTTGAGAGAAGTTGAGGTTTTGTTGGATAGCCTTGAAGTAGCCCTGGGCTTACTTTTTAATTCTAGTAGGGACTCAGTTCACTCTTTAAGACTCAGCCCCTAGACCTGATATTCTGGGAAACAAAGTCCTAACCCTAACCTGACAGGTGTCCCTCTGTTTAGTGGCCTTGCTTTCTTAGTGATTTTTTTTTTTTTTGTCATTTAGGTCATAAGATTCTCAGAGCAAACTTGATGGTAAGTGACAAGTCACTGTGATAGAGTTTGTGAAGTCGTCGGCTATAGAGCTCTATGAGGGAGGTCACGGCTTTTTCACTCCACAGATAGCTCATGGCTGATACACATGGGCAGCTAATGCTTATTACTTACTGAGTTTGAAATGAACGAATGTTAATACTTCATGCTGGGCTCCACAGGAGAACGACAGAGTTGTTAAGAGTGCCAGCACTGGAATTAGAATGCTTGGGTGCAAATCCTGGCTCTGCTATGTGCTGGCTGCATAAATCTGGGCGTACGTAGCCTGTGATCTCTCTGTGCCTCAGTTTCCTCATCTGTAAAGTGCAGATGATAGTAGCATTGCCTCAAAGAGTTGCTGTGAGTCTTACATAGTACATACAAATTGTTCTAGCCATATTTTCTGTTATTTTTGTTAAGAGCTGATGTTCATATTAGCCAACTTGACCACATATTGACTCAACAGTTTAGAGAGGATGGGTATATTCACCTACAGTAGGACTTACGAGTAAATGTTATTTATTTTTGTGCCATGTCTACCCTCCAGTAACATATATAATGACAGGTAACTGTAGTAGTTTTTATAATTTTTTTCCTTGAAACTAAAACAGGAAAACATACAGAATGACAGAAATGGGGGTCTTGGTAGAGTACTTCAAGTGAAACCATTAGGTATGAGCTAGTTTCTAGTTATTTGGGGGTGTCATGTGGGAGAATTCTGTCTCCCTATGAGATCACTTGAGCTGGGCTCCTGGAATTCCAGTGGACCATTAAAACAGAAATGTTAGGTCAACAGCCAGCCGGTAGGTATAAGCCTAGCTGAAAGTATGTATTATATCGGTGAAAAGGGCCGGGAAGCTCACGCCATCACTGCTCAATACTGCTGTGAACTACTTATAGTATAGAGTGGTCAATGGAAAGCTCTGGAGCTGATACCATCTCTCTTCTTTCCTCTTTTGTCTGTGAATATTTAGAGCGGTAGTGTTTACACTAGCCACATGTGTCTATTTGTATCAATGAAAATGAAGTAAAGTTAACATTTAGTTGTGCTAGACATATTCCATGTGCTCGGTAGGCACATGTGGCTAGGGTTTAACAAATAGGGCAGCACAGGTATAGATCTAGAACATTTCATTGTATAGAACTGACTTAAAGTGTGAGTGGGTTTTTGTTTGTTTGTTTTACTTTAAGAGTTACCAGTTGTAACTGAGATAACCAGAGATGGCAAAATCCAGAACTCATGCAATAAGGATGTTGCAGAATTGAATACAAAAATTAGGAAATGTAAAGGGTGAATTTACCTTTAGACAGTAAAGTTTGAATCTCCTTTTTTGTTTAACAGCTGCTCAATCACTAGGCATTATTCTATGTATCACAGTAAACTCGGGGCTCTGAGGAAGGAAGTAGAGTCTGGCAGTACCGTCACGGATCCCAAATTGCTTGCCATTGAGTTGGATAGGTACTGAGTATACAGAAGAACATTAAATAGCATTCCAAGAAGGTATGTGAGAAAAATCCAATGGAATGCTATGAGACCAGAGTGGGTTTGATAAAAGACATGATGCTTGCAGTTGACATAACAGGAGACACAAGTGGAACTGAGACAAGGAGACAGAAATGGGTACAGCATTCTGGGAAAGCAGGCCGCACGTACTCGAGATGAAGTAAAAGTATTTATAGGCAAGACTGGAAATGGGCCGGGGTCAGATTTTGGAAGGATGAAAATGCCAATCTAAGAGAATTAAATTTTACCCTGCAGACAATGGGAGCCACAGAAGGCTTGTGAGCAGAAGAGCACAATCATGCAGGTAGAATTTTGTCAAGGTGAGTCTGGCAAGGCTTAGCTAGACTGGAGGAACCAGCCATCTTAGCTGGGATACCAGCCCAGAGGTTCTGCAGAAAATCCAGGCAAGGGATGAGAAGGACCTGAAATAGGTCATTAAAGGGGAAATAGAAAGAAAGGGGATAAAAAGGAAAAACTTCATTGGTTTTGACTGAGCAGGAAAGAGAAATGGCAGAAATGTAGGCAAAGATGGCTTACCCGCTTTGGGTGTTCGAGATTTAGGAAATACATGTTGACTTAGATTTTGGAAGGTGGCTCCGAGATGTTAACCTCATTGGACCCTATCTTCTGTGCATTGAATACTTATCTAATGCCAGGGCAAGCAATTTGGTCAGTGATTGCATCGTCAGGCTTTGTGTTTTTCCCCAGAGCCCCCAGTTTAGTGTCATGCCTGGAAAAAGTGCCCAGTTAGTGAACAGATATTCCACAATTAATTGTAGAGTCGAGCCCTATGGTCTAAATATACCCCTTAAATTTACTGACGAAAAGAGGAGAAGAAATTCCTTGTTTGTTTTTAAATAAAAGTCCTGATAAAATGTCTGCTTCTGTTGGTGAATAGAAACAAATGCCCACAAAATGCCGGTTGTCTACAAAACAGTGGTGCACATACCTACCTCACAGAGTGCTGAGGATTAAAAGAGATGCACGCAAACTACCCAGCAATTAGTTATCAATAAACGTCATTTGATTCTAATCTAATGAACTGAGTAAACCTTCCTGGGATTGGAAAATCCCATGCATCATTTTATAGCATCCTTTATCTTTCCATGTACTCATTTATTAGGTGCCATAAAATGAGGGAAGTTCTAGGTTTATTCCAGATTGCTCCAGGCAAAATTGTTAAACGTCTTGTTTACTCAATGAGGCAGAAGCCAAGGAGGCAGAACCCAGCCCCAGAGATAACCACGCACTTAGATTTCTGGAGCTCCCCTCACCTGTTCTGGCCTTTTACTCTTTAGCAACAGGATGGTTGTCAGTGGAGCACTGGACACTAAGATATATAACAAGATCAAAGAAAATTTACCAGAAAAGAATGACAGACATTTCTATGGGATGTGATTGATTTTCTTTTCTTTTCAATTTTTTTATTGTTATTCTATTACAGTTGTCCCAATGTTCCCCCCTTTGCCCTCTTCTGCTCAGCCCACCCCCACTCCCAGTCAATCCCCATACTGTCGTCCATGTCCATGGGTCATGCATACATGTTCATTGACTAGTCCCTTCCCCTTCTTTCCACCATTAAACCCTTCACCCCTCCCCTCTGGTCTCTATCCATGTTTCCATGTCTCTGGTTCTATTTTGCTTGTTAGTTTATTTTGTTCATTAGATTCCTCTTATAGGTAAGATCATATGGTATTTGTCTTTCACTGCCTGGCTTCTTTCACTTAGCATAATGTTCTTCAGTTCCATCCATGCTGTTGTGAAGGGTAGGAGTTCCTTCTTTCTTCCTGCTGCATAGCATTCCATTGGGTAAATGTGCCACAGTGTTTTGATCCACTCATTTACTGATGGGCACTTAGGCTGTTTGCAGCACTTGGCTAGTGTAAATAATGCTGCTATGAACACAGGGGTACATAAGTTCTTTTGCATTGGTGATTCGAGATTCTTAGGGTATATTCCTAGAAGTGGAATTGCTGGGTCAAAAGGCAGTTCCATTTTTAGTTTTTTGAGGAAATTCCATACTGTTTTCCACAGTGGCTGTACCAGTCTGCAATCCCACCAACAGTGCAGGAGGGTTCCCTTTTCTCCACATCCTCACCAGTACTTGTTGTTTGATGATTTATTGATGATAGCCATTCTGACAGCTGTGAGGAGATATCTCATTGTAGTTCCAATTTGTATCTCTCTGATGGCTATTGATATTGAACATCTTTTCATATGTCTGTGGGCCATGCGTATGTCCTCCTTGGAGAAGTGTCTATTCAGGTCCTTTGCCCATTTTTTAATTGGATGGTTTGTCTTTCTGATGTTGAGTCATTTGAGTTCCTTATATATTTTGGAGATCAAACCCTTGTTTGATGTATCATTGGGAAATATGTTCTCCCATAAGGTTGGTTCCCTTCTCATTTTGATGATGATTTCTTTAGCTGTGCAGAAAATTTTTAATTTGATGTTGGCCCAATTTTTTATTCTTTCCTTTATTTCCCTTGTCCTAGGAGAGCTATCAGCAAAAATTTGCTACGTGGGATATCTGAAATTTTCCTGCTTATGTTTTCCTCTGGGACTTTTATGGGGTCACAACTTATATTTGTCTTTTATCTATTTTGAGTTTATTCCAGTGTATGGTGTAAGTTGGTGGTCTAGTTTCATTTTTTTGCATGTACCAGTCCAGTTCTCCTGAAACCATTTGTTGAGGAGGCCATCTTTACTCCACTATATGTCTGTGCCCCTTTTGCCAAATATTAATTAACCATAGCGACCTGGGTTATTTCTGGGTTCCCTATTCTGTGCCATTGATCAATGTGTCTGTTCTTATGCCAGTACCAGACTGTTTTGATTACAGTGGCCTTGTAGTATAGTTTGATATTGGGTATTGTGATACCTCCTACTTTGTTCTTCTTTCTCAAGATTGCTGAGGCTATTTGGAGTCTTTTTGGATTCCATATAAATTTTTGAAATATTTGTTCTAGATCTGTGAAATATGCCATTGGTATTAATAGGAATTGCATTGAATCTATAGATTGCTTTGGGTAGTATGGATATTTTCATGATAATACTTCCAATCCATGAACATGGTATATGCTTCCAATCATTTGTATCTTCCTTAATTTCTCCAGTGTTCTCTAGTTTTCTGAATACAGATTTTTTACCTCCTTGGCTAAATTTATTCCTAGGTACTTTATTTTTCTTGTTGATATAGTAAATGGGATTTTTTTTCATAGTTTCTCCTTCTGAGATTTCATTGTTGGTGTACAAAAATGCCCTTGATTTCTGACTATTGACTTTGCATCCTGCTATTTTACCAACTTCACTTACTAGGTAGAGTAGTTTTTTGGTGGCGACTGCAGGGTTTTCTATGTACACTATCATGTTGTCTGCAAATAATGACAGTTTTACTTCCTCCTTTCCAATTTGGATCCTTTTATTTCTTCTTCTTGTCTGATCACTGTGGCTAGGACTTCCAGTACTATGTTGAATAAGAGCGATGAAAGCAGACATCCTTGCCTTGTTCCTTATCTTAAGGGGAAAGCTTTTAGTTCTTGTCCATTGAATATAAGATTAGCTGTAGATTTCTTGTATATGGCCTTTATTATGTTGAGGTATGCTCCCTCTAGTGATTGATTTTCATAAGCATGAGAAAATTAGTGTCATTGAACTCAAATTAAATATGTCAACTACTGCTAGAACCCACCTCAAGCTGGGCCATAGCACCCTGATGTGAAGGCTAGAGCTTCTTCCCTGGGTGGCTTCTGCCTAGTTCTCCCTTCTGGTCTCACCCTGTGTATCACAGTCAGACAAAGCTACTTAATAGACCACCTTCAACTTGTCATGAACTCTTGGGAACCCCTTTTATCTGAACAGGAAGCCTAAATTCCACTGCTTGCTTTTCTCCCCAAAAACTAATTCACCATGTTGATTCAACCATATTTCTCATTTTCCAAGTGCATCCTTAGCTGCAATAAGGAAGAAATGCACTCTTTACTAGACTGATAGATCCAATATTCACTCCCCTTCTCTGCTTTGGCCACTGCTCTTGTCCAGTATGGCCTCACTGTTGCCCTCTGCTTTGCTAATCATTCTTCAAGACACATCCAAAATCTACTTCCTCTATGAAGCCCTTTCTGACTAGATTATTCCAACCTGTATGCATGTCACCTTTTTCTGGACTCCTACTGCACTTATTTACAGTAAAAAAAAATTTACAGTAAAAAAAAATTTACCACTGTCTGATTGTCTCTTGTTTCTTACTTCTGTCTTTCCAACAACATTGAAGTCAGGGTTTATGTCTTGCCCTTCAAACCCCATATCAAGATGGAAGGTATGGTTAATAAAATTATATAGATTTCAGGTATACAATTATATAATACATCATTTGCATATTGTATTGTGTATTCATCACCCCAAGTCAAATCTCCTTCCATTACCATTTATCCCCCCTATACCCTCTTCTCCCTTCCCCAACTCCCCTTTCCCTCCAGTAATCACCATACTGTTGTCTGTCTGTGAGTTTTTTTCTTAATCCCTTCACCTTTTATTCTAGTATAATTTTGAATAAAACTGGTAAGGGTGGGCATCCTTGTTTTATTCCTGATCTTAGCTAGGAAACTATTCTGTCTTTCACCATTAAACATTATTTTAGCTGTGGTTTTTTCATAGATGCCCTTTATTAGGTTAAGAAGATTCCCTTTAATTCTTAGTTTATTGACTATTTTTTCCATGAAAGGGTGTTGGATTTTTTCAAATGAGTCTATTGAGATGATAATGTGTTTCTTTATTCTGTCAGTACGGTGTATCATATTAATTCATTTTCAGATACTAAACCAACTGTGCATTTATGAGAAAAATCCCACTTTGTCATGGTGTATAATTCTTTTTATATGTTGCCAGAGGGCTAGTATTTTATTAAGGACTTTTGTATCCATATTCATAAAAGATATTGGTCAATAGTGATTATCTGGTTTTGATATCAGGTCAATACTCGTCTCATACTGAGTTGGAAAATGTTCTTTCCTTTTCCTTTTTTCTTAAAGAGTTTGTGAAAAAATGGCTATTAATTCTTCTTTAGATGTTTGGTGCAATTCAGCATTGAAGCCATTTTTCACTGTGGGTAAGTTTTTGATTACCAATTCAATCTCTTTACTTGTTATAGTTCTATTCAGGTGCTGTATTCTTGAGTCAATTTTGATAGCTTATGTTTTTCTAAGAATTTTTCCATTTCACTTATGTTATCATGTATCTGCATAGTATTTGTCCATTTCATCTATGTTAACTAATGTATTGTTCATAGTATTCCTTTATAATTATTTTTTTCTTCTTGTAAACTCTTCTGTTTCAGATTAGGAAAGCTATCCTGATTGCTAAAGAGTATTGAAGGGCATGTTGATGATGCTTACTAATCTCTTTTGGACCAATAACTATAGTCACTAGAGTTTTTCTTGAGGAATTATGAATAAGAATTTATGTATAAAATATTTAGAATAGAATTAATTACAGTATCAAGCTTAGAATTGACAAGCTGATTCTAAAAGTTATATGGGAATTCAAGCAATACAGAATATACAAAACAATCTCAAAAAAAAGATTTAAGTGGGAGGATTCACATTTCTCAATTTCAAAATTTACTACAAGGTAACATTAATCAAGGCAGTGTGGTGCCAGCATAATGATAGATGTTATAGATCAAATGAATAAAATTGAGAGTCCAGAAATAAATCCACGTGCCGAAGGTCAATTGATTTTCAGCAAGGGTTTCAAGGCCATTCAATGGAGAAATAATAGTTGTTTCAACAGATGGTATTGGGACAGTTTGATAGCCACATGTAAGACAAATGAAGTTGAGCCCCTACCTTATAACATAAAAAAGCAGCTCAAAAGGGATCAAAGACCTAAATGTAAGAGCTAAAATGATAAAACCTTTAGAAAGAAACATAGGGATAAACCTTCATTATATGGGATTTGGCAATGGATTCTTAGAATGATACTAAAAGCATGAGCAACAAAAGAAAAAATAGATAAATTAAACTTCATCAAAATGTAAAATTTTTGTGCTTTAAGGACACTATCAAGAAAAAGATAGCTCACAGAATGGGCAAAAATAACTGCAAATAATATAAGTGATAAGGGACTCATACTTACAACATATAAAAACTCACACAACTCAATAACAGAATGACAAATAACCCCATTTTAAAAAATGGTCAAAGGATCTGAATACAAGTTCTCCAAAGAAGATATACTACAAATGACCAGGAAGCACAAGATGCTTACCATCATTAGCCATCAGAGAAATGCAACTCAAAACCACAGTGAGATATTTCTTCATACCCACTAGAATGCTAAAATAAAAAAAAGTCATATGATAACAAGTGTTAGCAATTGCAAATATATAAAAATCGGAACCCTCACACACTGCTGATGGGAGTATAAAATGGTCAGGCCACTTTAGAAAATGCTGGCATTTTTTTAAATGCTTAAACATGAATCATTATGTTACTCAACAATACAATTCCTAGCTATATTCCCAAGAGAAAGAAAGACTTGTACATGAATGTTTATGGCGGCATTACTTATAATAGCTAAAAAGTGGAAAGAGCTGAAATTTTCATCTGCTTGTGAATAGATAAACACAATGTGGCATATCCATACAATAGGATATTATTTGGTCATAAAAATGTGTGAAATACTGATATATGCTATAACATTTATGAACCTTGAAAATATCATGCTAAATGAAAGAAACTAGTCACAAAAGACTACATATTACATGATTCTATTTAAATGAAATGTCCAGAATAGGTAAATCTCTAGAGACAGAATGTAGCTTGGTAGTTGCTTAGGGCTGGGAGCCCTAAGGGATTAGGGAGGTGATAGTTAAATGATAGATAGTTTCTTTTCAGAATGATGAAAATGTTTTAAAACTGACTGAGGTGGTCTTTGCATATGTTTGTAAATGTACAAAAGATCATTGACGTGGACACTACACTTTAAAGGAGTGAGCTGTATGGCATGTGAACTCTAGCTTAATAAAGTAGTAAAAAATCTACTTTTCAACATGTCAGTTGTAGAAATGAACAATATTTAGAAAATGTGAAAGAACATATGGCCAAATATTTTTCTCTTTGAAACTTTGTGTTAATAATATCTCTGTGGTTTGTTCACGTGTAAGTCATCAACATGGTTTCTAGCATTTGATGATGAAGGTGACTGATAAACCTTTTCTTTGGGGAACCTACAAAAGGGGGGATTGAAGATATGGGCTCTGTGATGTGTAAAAATCCTGACTCTGGTTCAAGGTTTTCAAAGTGACTCTTTTTTTTTTAAGATTTTTTTTTATTTTTTGACAGAAGGGAAGGAAGGGAGAGAGGGAGAGAAACATCAATGTGTGGTTGCCTCTCACGTGGCCCCCACTGGGGAGCTGGCCTGCAACCCAGGCATGTGCCCTGACTGGGAATCGAACCGGCGACCCTTTGGTTCACAGCCCATGCTCAATCCACTGAGCTATACCAGCCAGGGCATCAAAGTGACATCTTAAAGACTTGACTAAGGGGTAGAGACTTTCATCTTTTCCATCCTCTCCCCCACCACCTATTCCCCCATCTTAGCATCTATTATAGAAGTCCTAATTTTAGGTACTTTCTGTATTAAGTACCTGAGTTAACTTGCATTTGAAAAAAAGATTTCTTAGCTAAAACTTGAAAACTCCCAGTTCCAGTCATTGGAGACATGAGGGTGAGCTGACTAGTTACAGTGGTGAGGTATTCTAGGTTGACCCCTTCTCCTCATGACTACCTGAAAGCTGAACTACGTATGGGAACTAATGTAGAGGATGGGACTCAGACCATAGGAGATCCATCCCCCTCCCTCCCTCAGAAAAAGTAATTTGTTCCTTTTAGAAAATTTGGAAAGCACAGAAAAGTATAAAGAAAATAATCTTACCCAACCCCTCCCCGCCCCCAGCAATAAGCATTGTTAATCTTGGTGTACTTTTCAGTTTTCCGATTAGATACATTCATATAAATTTAATTTGCCATAGTTGAGATCATCCCATATGTTGAAGTGAAGGGGCTGGACCTTTATATTCCCAGGTGGACCAGGGATTGGTTTTAGGCTGCCCCTGGAAAGATGCATGATCTTAGGCCCAGTAGTGTTCTTTAGCCAAAGCAGTCCTCCAAAAGCAATTATAGCTTAAGGTTGTCTTGGGGCAGCATTCCCGGAAGCTCGGAGAATAACTCCTTCGTTCCCAAAGAGGGGCCAGTGCAGCATGTCACAGCCTCCACTACAGGCATAATACCTCACCATATAGTCAATAATAATAATGGCTGAAATTGAGTTCTTACCACGTCACAGCACTGTGCTAGGTGATCTTACTTAGCAGCAAGTGCCCAAAGAGATGCTTATTAATGGTGTTTCCATTTACCAATGAAGAAACAAGACAATCACTAATTGGTCCCACAGCTGATAAGTCTGAGATCTAGCATTCGAACCCTAAGTCCTGGCTTTATTTGTTTTGGTAAGAGCTTAAAAGAATGTTTACAAGGAAGAATTTAAGTTTCCTGTGAACTTATTATGTTAATCATTTCACAATGTACATCAAACAATTATGCTGTATACCTTAAAATTAGATAATGATACATATCAATTATAGCTCATTAAAACTGGGGGGGGGTATAAATTACAGATATTGCATTAAAAAAAAGAACTTAAGTTTCCAGGCAAAATATAACCACATATTGAAGTGATAAGAGGTTTATTACACTTCCCTGTCCTTTTCAGAAAGAAAAAGGAAGAGATGGTAAAAATAATCATCGCTAGCCCCAAATTAGAAATACCTAAATAAACTACATTTATTTAGGCCACATTTTAAAAGGTTGTGAATAAAGGACAGAAGAGACTGTGAGGAGTTACTTATAACATGTTCGATTCAAACTATTTCAGGGAGGGGCAAATATAAAATTCCTTTTTTTTATCTGTTCCCTTTGCCCTTCAAACGGCAGATTTTTTAAAAATGATGATTTGTCCCTACTTTATTAAAGATTGAATGGAATTCTAATAAAACAAAGCAGCAACTACAAATTCATGTGAAACCTTCAACTCAAACTGGCCCTTTTTACTACCGTGCATGCAAATTATCATTTCCACTATGTGTGAAAAGGGAAGGTAATACTAGGGTTGTGAGTGGCGATCCCAGATCCTTCAATGCATGGCACATTTTGTGTTATTTCTTATTTCTGAGAAGCTATTCTATGTAAAGGATGAAAAAGATTAACATTTTATTCTTTATATTATTATAGACATTAGAATCTTTTTTGGTTAAGTTCATCTCCTATTTTTACCTTCATACAATCATTTTACTAATTTTTTTCCTATGGCCTATCCAGATTTTTCAAACAAAATTTTAAACAAAATCTTTCTGAGAAGGAATTTACCAGTCTTTTGTATGGTCCTCTTTGCCATCCTATAATCTTCTACACATGCTGCTTACTTGTCAGAACGAACACTGTTTCCGGGAGATTGCGTTTATTATTTATTTATCCCACTTAAGAGTTAGCACAAAAATTAAAATTCAGAGTCAGTTATTGCTGGGGAGTGTTCTTAGCAATGTAATTTGGTTGCCAGGCAACCTGTGGGCGGACCCTCAAGAGAGGAAGAGAAACCTCCATCAGCCAGTCAGTGCTTCAAGAGCAGCGTTGGCTTTCATTTCAAACGTGCTAAATAATAGGGCCATGCAATTTGCCTCTTTTAGTCCAAGTTGCTTACTTTTCTTTTTGAATGGAAAATGAATCTGGTTTATTGTCGGGTAACGCTTGCAACCATACTTCCTCTGTTGGGCATTTTTCAAAAAAAAGAAAAAAAAATAGGTGTTTCCCTCTTTGGGAAATCAGGAAGTTCTGTTTCTTCATGTTTTAAATCTTCCTTCTCTCTCTCTCTCTCTTTCTCTCTCCACCCTTCTTCTGTCCCTCCCACCCTTTCTCCCTGCATTTTTTTTTTGTTAAGAAAACACATTATTTACAAACTGTTAAGGCAAGAGATAGAAAAGGTCAAGAAAAAGAGTGTTCAGGAAATCACTCTATGAACCATAAACACCCTCACACATTTTTCTAGGAAGCCATGTTTAATAGACTTAATTTGTTAGCTACTATTCTTTAGTTTCTGAAATACATACACACTGATGAATCAGAATTGCTGCCAATATTGAGTGCCCCAAGTAAAAGATGGTAGTTCTGGGGTGTAGAGTAGGGTTGGGGGTAGAAAGAACCCTCCCAGGGCCTGAGGAGGAGATGTGAGGACTGACCTAGGCAATATACAATGCTCTGGAAATTTGGCAGGGGGTCAAACGGGACTACTACATTTCTACTGTGGCTCAGAGCCAGTATACCCCCTGCTGGCTGCCTGTTCTCACGGAAGACCGAGCACAGAGTAGGTGCTCAACAAACGTTGGCAATGCACAAGTCTTCATGTATGGAGCCTGGTTTTAGAAAATTATGTCAGAACAGCTGCACTCAGTCATGGAGTTGTAGGGGAGAGTATTTTGGGCCTCACATAATTTCCTGTCTTAGGGATGAAGAAAATGGACTAGCCGCCAAGACCAGCAAGCTGTTCCTGGATGAATGTGAAGTAGGCTAAAGCTCTGCATCATCAAAAACTCTCCTTTGCCTTTTCCCTTTTGAGTAATTTAATTTTCATCTGCATCCCCTAAGTTTGCAAGAGCTATTGAGAGTGAGTTTAGGGTTACCTTCAGAATAACTTCAACGGGATGCTCACAACTTTGCAGATTTATGAAACGTGGTCCAGGCTAAGGATGCCAAGACGCTACCTTGAGGTTCTTCTTTGGAAACCCCTGTCATCTTTTTTCTTCCTGTACTGTAGGTAATTTAGATCCTTACTGTCCCAGGGCTTGGCACCAATATAGCCTGCCAACTGGGCTTCCTGCTGGCAGGTTTCTACTTCCCCACTATATCCACTGTATTCCCACATCCTCTTCCTTCCATAAGCTTTCATTTGCAGCATTTTCTCCGATCGTTGGTCCTTTCTCTTGAATACAGTCGTCCCCTGCTATATCGCAGGATTAAAATTACGTAGGTTTAAGAGTGTAGAAAGTGTTTAAGAGCATATGAAGTGTTTATAAGAGTGTGGGAAAGGTTAATAAGAGAGTAGGAAAGGTTTATAGGAGTGTGGGAAGGGTTTATAAAGCCTTAAAATATATATAAATAATAAAATAAATACAACACCCCTACTTCGTGGGTTTTCACCTATCGCGAGGGTCTCTGGAACATCACTCCCGCTAGGTGAGGGATCACCTACCACGTTTGTCCACTATTGCTTTATAGGATCCAATCAGCTCTTTTTACAATCACATACAACAGAACTCCCAGGTTAGTATGTCTTAAAATGGAAGCCAAACTACCCTGGTGTTCTTCAGAGATTTTTCTCCGAGGTCTAAACTCTGGAAGTTTGAGAAACAATGGCCTGTACTTTTCCACTTGAACAGCTGACCCTCCATTGTGCAGTTGCATTTTTTAACACATCATAGTGCTTTACGTAGGAGTGAGGCACAACCAGGAGGGAGGGAGGGAGGGAGAGAGAGAGAGAGAGAGAGAATGAATGAATAAGATCCCACAGTCTGAAAAGGATGGTTTTAAAATCTTAACTGGGTGAATTTCTACATCCTCATATGGGCCTAGACAGAAAGACTCATAGACTTTAATCATTTGCTTTTGTAAAAAAAATATTCATGTTTTTTTTGAGCGATAAATTGCTTGTTTTATCTTTAGAAAGTACATAGTATTTTTAAAATTTGTTGGTAATCAACTTTTGAGTCATAATTAACAATAATAAAATGCAAAATTTAAAGTATGGTTTGGTGAATGTTGACAAATGTATACCCCTGCACTTCACCACACAATTGTGATGTTGAATATTTTCACAACCCAGTATCATTCCATCTTGCATTTTTGCCATCAAGCACACCTACCACGTTTACCTCTAATCCCCACCCTAGGCTACTACTTTCTGATTTCTCTTACCTTTGATAAGCTTTGCAGATTTTAGAACTTTATATGAATGGAATTATATAGTGTATACTCTTTTGTGTCATTTATATAATGGCTTTGATAGTCATCCATATTGTTATGGTGTTAGTATGTTACTCCTTTTTATTATTGAGTAGTATTCCATTGTTAAAGATACCACAGTGTGTCTACTTTCATGTATGATGAACATTTGGGTTGATTCTGGTTTGGGAATATTATGAATAAAGCTGCTATATACTCACATATATTTCTTTTTGTGGATAGCATATGTTTTCATTTCTCTTGGATAAATACCTAGAAGTTCAATTGCTAAGTTATAGGGTAGGCAAACATTTAACATGATAAGAAACTACCAAATATTTTCCAAAGTGATTTTACCATTTTACATACTTTCTGACAATACATGACAGTTCCAGTTTTTCTGCATCCTCATCAGCATTTGGTATTGTCAGTCTTTTCACTTTTACTAATTTTAGTGAATGCATAGGGGTATCTTCTTGTGGTTTTAATTTGCATCTCCTTGATGACAAATGATGCTGAGTATCGTTTATTTCTGAGCTCTGAGCTCTTTGGCCATTTGTATAATTTCTTTTTGAAATGGTTATTTTACCCTTTTGCTTACTTTTATCTACTGGGTTGTTTCTTATTATTGAGTTGTAAGAATTCTTTATATATTTGGGATACCAGATATATGTCAGATATATGTATTGCTAATGTTTTCTTTCAGTATGTGCAGTGTTTTTCTTTGCAGTTTCTTAATGGTATCCTTTGAAGTGCAGAAATTCTCAATTTTGATGAAATATGGTTTCTTTGTTTCCTTTTTATTGAATTTATTGGGGTGACACCAGTTAACAAAATTATACAAGTTTCAGTTGCACAATTCTACAACACATCATCTGTACACTGTGTTGTGTGTTCACCACCCCAAGTCAAGTCTCCTTTTATCACCTTTACCCTCCTCCACCTTCCCCATCCTCCTTCCCCATGGCAATCACTACATTGTTGTCCATGTCCATGAGATTCTTCTCTTCTTTTTTCCTCAGTCCCCAATGAACAAGCAAAATCAAGGCAGACTCATAGATAGGGAGCAGGCTGACAGCTGTTGGGGGTGGGGGGTGGTTCAGGGGGCTGGGTGGGGGAGGGATGGAATATGGCTTCTCAATTTTTAAATTTATGGTTAAAACTTCTTATTTCTCAAGAAATTTTTACCTACTCCAAATTGTAATGATATTCTTCTGGAGCTTCTAGAAGTTTTATAGTTTCAGCTTTTAGATTTAGAACTATGATCCAGTTTGAGATGATTTTTGTGTATGATGTGAGGTAAGGGTTTAGATTCAGTTTCTTTCATATGGAAGTTCAGTTGTTCCAACATTATTTGTTTAAAAGACTATCCAAGAAGAAACATTGACTTATCTTGGCACTTTTGTCAAAAACCAATTGATTGTGTGTATGTGTGTGTGTGTGTATACATATATACACACGTGTGTGTGTACATATATACACACGTGTGTGTGTGTATATACACACACACACACTGGCATATTTAAGCACTGATATATTTATCTCAACCTAAATTTTTAGGAACATCACAAGACTAAAGCATGATGTGTTATATTTATTAGCCAAAGGAAATTGAAGTGAAAACCTTGGAGGTGACTCATCTCTGAGTTAACAGGCTGGTCATGAATGCTTGTGAGAGCTGTTGCTCTGCTAAGAGGACAATAGATATAATAAGCAACATTTTCATTGTTTTACTTAATTGTTTTATATTATTAATTTAGATGCTTATATATAAATTTTAGGGACTTTTAAAAGAACAGAATGTGAGTTTTTAAATTTAAGCTATTTTTCCTTAAAATAAAAATTTAGCCAAGCCATCAGAAAAAATGTAGACTAGGGTTGTGTGTGTGTGGGTGTGTGTGTATGTGTGTGTGTGTGTGTGTGTGTGTGTTGGCTTATGTCTTAGAAGTATTCAGGCTTGGGGTGATGGCTGGAACTGACTAGAAGATAGTAGCCAATTAGTGTGCATTGCAGCACATTCCCTATAAAGCCCTGATTCCATGGTGTTCCTTAATGTCTCCACATTGAAATCCCACAACAGGACACACTCCCTGAGCCCAGGCTGAGAGTGGCCTACTGAAACCATGTGGTCTCATCCTCTTGCTCTTCACTCCATCCTTCCCTTTCTCCAAATCCTAAAAGTACTAGGGGAGAGGATCCATCATCCTTTGAGGCAGAACCCACCACACTGGTGATGATAGTCTGGATGAAACTTGCCACACGAGTGTAGAGAGAATGGGGTACATTTGAGCTCTGCTCTATAGCAAGTGGTAGTAAAGTTGTAAGTCATGGTTAATTGCTTCACTTACTTTACTCATGTTTAAAATACTCACTTAATTCATTTACCATTGGATGATAATCCAAAGAAAAAAAATGAGCTCAAACTGTGAGTCAAAAACTTCGATCAGAGTACCAGTTATTTCACTTGCCTCGTGTGCACCCATAAATAAAAGGAAGGATATTAAATGACACAGCAGATTGTTGTGAGCATCAAATAAGAGCACTCTGCAAGCTGTTATTCAAGTGATATTCAAAATATCTTTCCTTCAGTAGCCCCCGAAGATGCCTACATTCAACTTTGAGTCATTATTTAAATAGGCTCTGTTGAAATCAAGTGCATAATGACTTTTACTTGTTTGCTGGATATACTCTCTTTAAACCCTCATCAGCAAACATTTGCTTGCTAAATGGTTCCCTTGTAGCTTTGAAATACATTAGAGTTGGCTCTACAGGAGGATATTGGTTAGGAGCCTCGATCATAGTCAACTTCTCATTTGTTACGGATTAATATTTTTGCTACAGAAGCATTGAAAATACTAGCAAGACCAAGAGTTGGAAATAGCATACCTTTGTTTATGGCATGTAAATGAAAACAAAACTTTTCCCAAAAGGCTATATTAATACTTTATTTCAAGTATTATAAAATAGACATTATTATAACTTTCCCTAATAATTTCAACAAATATTGTGTTGTGTTTCCAATTATTATAGTAATGCAAACTCATAATAAAACATTTGGAGACTATAGACATGTATAAAGTTGAGAATGAAAATTACCTATAGTCATTGCATCCCAAGAAAATGTAAACATTTTTTTATTTATTGATTTGAGAGAGAGAGAGAGACTGATTAGTTGTTCCACTTATTTATGCACTCATTGGTTGATTCTTGTATGTGCCCTGACCAGGGGTTGAACCCTGGCATATTGGGACGATGCTCTGACCAACTGAACTACCCAGCCAGGGAATCCTTTTCCCATTTTTAAATTGGGCTATTTGTCTTTTTATTGTTGAATTGTGAGAGGAATTTATGTATTCTGGATTCAAGTCCCTTATTTGATGTATAATTTGCAAATATTGTCTCCTATTCCTGGGATTGTCTTTTCATTTTCTTGATAGTGTCATTTGAAACACACAAAGTTTTAAATTTTGATAAAGTCCTATTTATCTTTTCTTGTGTCATTTGTGCTTTTAGTTTCATATCTAAGAAAACATTACCAAATCCAGGGTCACAACATTTACTCCTATGTTTTGTTCCAATAGTTTTAGTCTAATGGTTCACTCTTATATTTAGGTCTTTGATCTATTTTGAGTGACTTTTATTTATTTTCTTGCATGGGGATATCACAGGGCCATTTGCTGAATGACTTGGGTTTTAAATCAAGACACAATAATGATTCATCAACAAGTCAAGATCTTTGTCTGGAATATCCTTTCTATTTTCTTTTTTACCATCCCTTTTTCTTCCTTTCCTTATTTGTAAAATACCATTTATCATAATGATAATATTTGAGAGTCATATCTTTTTCTGAAGACTCTGTTATTATCAATGATAGGGGACCGGAGTGTTCTGGCTGTTTTTCCCCATCTATAAAATGCAGTGTTTGGACCTACATTTCCCCGAGGTCCCTGGAGCCCTGGTTAATACCATTGATTTACAACTTATCCACATACTGTCACTTTTCAAATAATTAGATTGTCATCAAATTCCAATAGCGTTAAAATTACTCTCAAGAAATATATTTCTTTAAACATAACTGGGGGGATGGTGTAACTAGGAACACTTGACTTGGAATAGGATGGCCTGGGTTCTGGTGAGAGAGGGTTTTGTTTTTATTTTTATTTATTTTGTTAATTGATTTTTTATTTTTATTTTTTTCTATTTTTAATGGCATTTTTAAATTGTTGTTCAAGTACAGTTGTCTCCATATCCCCACCACCACTCTTCTCCGCTCCACCCATCCCCACTTCCCACCCTCGATCCTACCCAAGGAAGGGTTTTAAAAAAGAAAAATGAACACTGTCAAATGCAGCGGCGAATGAACTCCATCCTATAAAAGGCTCTGAATTTAGCAGCCAGGACATATTTGGCAAATTTTGAGGGAAGTCTCAGTAATTAGTTGATGTGATGGTTAGTTTTATGTATCAGCTTGGCTAGGCTCTTGTACCCAGTTATTCAATTAAACACCAGTGCAGTTGTTGCTCTGAAGGTATTTTGTATATGTAAAATCAATTGACTTTAAGTAAAGGAGAACATCTTTGTTCATCTGGTGGTCTTTATCCAATGAGTTGAAAACCTTAAGAACAAAACTGAAGTTCCCCTGAATAAGAAATTCAGCCTCCTGTTTTGCCCTGTGGATTTTGGACTTGCCTGCCCTCACAGTTGCATAAGCCACTTCCTTGAAATCAGTTTTATAAATTTTATATATATCATTTCTCTTGCTTTATATGTGTATATCTAGTATAGATCTTACATATCCTACTATATAATAATATGCAGAATATCTTATATAGTATATTAATATATCTCCTAATATATGTTATATCATATATACTCTACATCTATATCTGTATCCATATCTATATACCTGTACCTGTATCTATATCTATCTGTGTTTCTCCGTGTCCTACTGGTTGTTTTTCTGCTAGAACTCTCACTGATACAGTGGGGAAGCCAATGGGGAACTGAGTGAGGAAGACAAGGCTGTGTGTACAGATACTCCCTTGCAAAGTTTGCAAAGAAAACAGCGGGGAGACTAGAGAGCAGAAAATAAAGCCTTCTGCTGAGAGAGTTGAGACTTGTATGCAATTGGGAGAGAGAGGGGTTCTCAACTTGTTGAATCTAACAAACGAAGTATTGTATTTAGATACTCCATAATGTAACCCTTGTGTATATTTAATAATGTTGATTTTATCATAAATAGATCTAATATTTTATTTCTATCCCTTCTTTTTATAATACATGCATCTAAATAGTTTAACTGTATGATCTGATGGCATAACCTTAAGGCCTGGGCTCCCATTAAAAGGCTATTTCTCCCACTGGATGTCGGCAACTAAGACTGTAGGCTTAACAGCAAAAAACGATCAGTCAGCCTCCCTAGCAGTTTCTTTATAAATTGCCCCTTTTTGCATATTAACAGACATCAGAGGGAAGTCAAAAAAGAGTCATCATAGGGTAAAGTAATAAAAACAAAAACTAAAAATTAAGACTTGATAGCCATGGAATCAATCATAGGAGAAATACATACACACACATATGTGTGTATACATATATGTATATACATAAATTACCTGAGGAACAGGGAATATAATTATGAAGCTCATCGGGAAAAAGGCAAAGAAAATATATTCTTTATAAAATATAAGGGGAAAAAGATTGCTCTTAAGTGATAATGCCAGAGGGGTAGAGATTTTAATTTCTCATCTAAGTCAACAAAATGATATAAATATCATTTTAACTTTTAGTCTTTTAACTATTTTAACTATACATTTATAAAGGTAAATTCACATTCTACAATTCATGCTTTAAAGGAAAATAAAGGATTTGTTTTACTTTGGTGCAGAGCTGGACATAGTATTCTACAAACAAGAGGTGTATGTTGACACCATTTGATTAAATACCTCCTAGCTCCTATTATATCCCTACTGATCACATCCTAAGGCCGTGTTGGCTTTGAAAAGAATTCAATTTTGTTGGTGACTACCAGGTTTAGTGGGCTGCTAAAACATGTAATTAATAAACCAGTGAAACTGCTTTCTGAGTATAGTTTTTTACAGAAAAGCTCCACAAAGATAATATAGAAACATCCAGTCTGTGCTCTTGGGAGCCGAGTGACTTCCAACTTTCTTAATATTCTTGTATCGTCTTGTATCAATTGTCAGCATGAAAACAACTGTCAGAAAAGACTATTGTAATTGGTTACTTATGTTATAGCCTAGGTGCACTCTGCTTAATTTAGTCTTTGGGAGACGAGGGAAAACAGAGACCACATATGAAAGAAGCATTTTAGAAGGGTTGACTTCCACTGGCACAATTCGGTTAAAAGGATTTTACCAGACTTAAATCTTGTTGCTGCTTGATATCTTTTAATTGTGACAATTACTATGGAAATAAGTAATATGATCTAAGCCACACCATTATATTGAAATATTTTTTTAATTTCTCAGTAGAAAAGGTAGAGATGATGAAGATCTTGATGGCAGGGACTCTGGCCTACTTATCTGTTTATTGCCATTGGTAACTATATAGTAAGCATTAAAAAATGTTTGAATAATAAAGTAACCACTCAATTAATAGGAATAATTGACTGAGGAATGTTTTTAAGGTGTTGGCTTAACAAGTAGTTATTAATAAGGTGATTGGTTGATAAGAAATCTATCTTTCAAGTATATAATTGAATACATTCTTGACCCAGAGGCCAAATTGAAATTAAGTCTGATGGAAAACTCAAGACTTGTTTTGAGGTGGTAAGAACTCATTTGTGGAGATATTTGGGAGCTAAGTGATTAGAGGAAAGAAAGCTCAATTGTTCCATCCAGTTATCCACCTCAAAGTAAAATTCAGGGATATTTAATAACTGTCTGTGCAGTTTTCTCTTGAGGAAGATTATATTTCTGTCGTCCAAAAGAATGAATATTATGCTCATATGGTCCACGCCCTTTTTTTCTAACTTTACAGGGAGTAGATATTGTTACAGATGTATTCTGGGTGACCATAAAGATCTACTTTCATCAATCATTCTTTCTGCAAATAATACCTCTGTCCTCAATTCTAGCCCCAGAAATGCATAATCCACAATAGGTTTTATTGGATTTTACAAAAGATTCTAAAGACTTGAGAGGAAGTGTTGTCAACTTTTCATTTGGCACCTTTATTGAGGCAAATTACTGCATGCAGTCACCTAACCGTTTGCCACAGCAAGTCTAAAATCACAAAACCTGCCCGGCTGGTATAGCTCAGTGGATTGAGCGTGGGCTGGGAACCAAAGGGTCCCGGTTCGATTCCCAGTCGGGGCACATGCCTGGGTTGCAGGCCAGGTCCCCGTGAGAGCCATGTGAGAGGCAACCATACATTGCTCTTTCTCTCTCCCTTCTCCTCTCTCTGAAAATAAATAAATAAATTTTAAAAAAAATAAATAAATAAAATCACAAAACCTGCTTGAGGTCTGTGTGTTCAGGAGCTGTTCAATTCTGGTTGTCAGCCTCTAACAGTGATATTTGCAGAATAATCATAATGTATGATTATGGGCCACACTCCCCACTGGGTCATCCATGGGTCATGCATATAAGTTCTTTGGCTTCTCCATTTCCTATACTGTACTTTACTTCCACCTGTCTATTTTGTACCTATCAATTATGCTTCTTATCCCTGTATGTTTTTCCTCATTCTCCTCCTTCCCACTCCCCACTGATAACCCTCCATATGATTTCCAAATCTATGATTCTGTTCCTGTTTCAGTTGTTTGCTTAGTTTTTTTTTGTTTTTGTTTTTTAGATTCAGTTGTTGATAGTTGTGAGCAGTTTGTTGTCACTTTACAGTTCATAGTTTTGATTTTCTTATTTTTCTTAAATAAGTCCCTTTAACACTTCATATAAGAAGGGCTTGGTGATGATGAACTCCTTTAGTTTTACCTTGTCTGGGAAGCACTTTATCTGCCCTTCCATTCTAAATGATAGCTTTGCTAGATAGAGTAATCTTGGTTGTAGATCCTTGCTTTACATCACTTTGAATACTTCTTGCCAGTCCCTTCTTGCCTGTAAAGTTTCTTTTGAGAAATCAGCTAACAATCTTATGGGAACTCCTTTGTAGGTAACTGTCTGCTTTTCTCTTGTGGCTTTTAAAGTTCTCTCTTTATCTTTAACCTTTGGTATTTTACTTATGATGTGTCTTAGTGTGATCCTCTTTGGGTCCAACTTGTTTGGGACTCCATATGCTTCCTGGACTTGCATGTCTATTTCCTTCACCAAATTAGGGAAGTTTTCTTTCGTTATGTTTTGAAATAAGTTTTCAATGTCCTGCTCTTTTTCTTCTTCTGGTGTCTCTATGATTTGGATGTTGGCACTTTTGGAGATGTCTTCTTATTCTCTGCTTATGTTTTTGAATTCTTGTTTCTTTATTATGTGCTGGTTGACTGTTTATATCTTCCTTATGTTCCAAATCAATGATTTGAACCCCAGCTTCCTTCCCTTCACTGTTGGTTCCCTGTGGATTTTTATTTATTTCACTAAGTGTAGCCTTCATTTCTTTCTTACACATTTGCTGTGCTCACTGTGTTCTCTGAGCATCTTAATCACCGGTGTTTTGAACTCTGCATCTGATAGGTTAGCTATCTCCATTTTGCTTAGTTCTTTTTCTGGAGTTTTGGTCTGTTCTTTCATTTAGGCCATATTTCTTTTTCTCTTCAATTTGGCAGCCTCCCCATGTTTGTTTCTGTGTATTAGGTAGAGCTGCTTTGACTCCTGTCTTGGAGCACCTGTTACACTATAAGGAGTGGAGCCTTAGGTATTTGTCAGGGCTAGGCAACCCACCTCACCACTTTGTAGTGCTGTGTGTAGGCGAGGGGTTGGAGAGGGAATAATGCCATTTGCTCAGCACTCACCTTGTTTCCCGTCACTTTACCCACTTCCCATATGCAACTGGCACCCCTCCAGATATTCTCCAGTGGTGGTTCCCAGAGTGGGTACGTTTTGTACATTCTCAGACTGTGGGGTCCCTTTAAATAGACTCTTCTGAGAGACTGGCAGTTTCTTCTGTCGTCCAAACTCCCGCTGGTTTTTACAGCCAGGAGTTATGAAGCTTTATTTTGCTGGTGCTGGAACCGTGGGCTGCATGGTCTGGCCTGGGGCTGGGATTGCTGGCTCCCCTGGTGCTCCTCCTGGTTTTTATCTGCCACACATTAATGTGGAACTGCCGGTTCCAATGGCTGCCACTGCATTGCCACTGATACAGCATGTCCTGTCCGCTGTAGCTCCCTGTCTCAGCCCTTCCTACCTGTCTGGATGAACATTTTTTCTTTAAATCCTTAGTTGTCGGACTGCCATACAGTTTGATTTTCTGGCAGTTCTGGTTGGTTTTGGTTTTGAGGGTTGTTGTGATCCTTCTTATGGTTGTGTGAGGAAGATAAGCGTGTCTGCCTATGCCTCCATCTTGGCCACGTTTATATTTTTCTTTGAGCCATTTGCAAGCAAGTTACAAACATCATGTCACTTCACCTCTAAATATTTCAGCAGGTATATAACACACGTATAACTGTGAAATATAGCTGTTAAATCATAATAATAGTTGTTGGTTTTATAGCTCATTTATACCTTGCGCCCAGCCCTATGCTAAAAGTTTTACATACATTCATTCATTAATCCTTAAAATGGTCCTTTGTGGAAGGTATGATCACTCCACTGTTCTAATGAGGACCAACATGAGATTCAAGCCTATCTCTGACTCCAAAGTCCATACTTAAAAACACAAGATAGTAATCACAAAATCTTGAAAGGCCAAGATTAAGGGCCAAAATGAGTGAAACAACATTAAATTTCCATTGAACTTCAGAGTAGGCAGCAATCATAGCAGATCAGAGTTGTTTACAAACGTTCTCAGAAATGAATATTCTTGAGCTAGAGTGGGAGAAATAATTTTCACTTTTTTACTATCATTGGGAAGATATATCCTAAGAGCATTGAAATTTATAAATTCATTTTCCCTTTTTATTTAAAAGTAAAATGAACTATATGTAAACATTTAATTCTCATCAACTTTTTCTTATGCATAACTACAATGGCAATGTTTATGCTCAAATAAAAAGTATTACAATACATATTATATAAAATTTATCTTACTAATGGCATTAAGTATTTTCATGGTAGAAAGTAATAGATTACTATAAAAGAAACTTCTGTGAGTAGCTGCATAGAGAATTTTTAAATCATAGGAGGTGTCATAGCATGTCTATTTCTAATGTACATAGAGATGTTATGTGTGCAAATATATCATCCAGAATGCACAAAATCAAAAGCGTGAAACTAAACACAGTTCATAACTTAACAAAACAAGAGTGAAGTTGTGCCAAAACAACTTTGCTCTTCATATTTCCCATTGCTGCAACATTCAAAGGAAGATTATTTCTGAAAATGTGTATGAGTCAGAAGTGGGGAATGAGTAATACTGTGCTGTGGACTTTTATGAATGTTTCACTGCCAAAGGAACATCATCTAGTTTTTTCAGTAAGGCAATGGGTTGCTGCCTCATTCTCAGAATCCAAATAGGAAAAACTTTAATTTGAACAACTGTCATCTTCTGAATTTAGCACTGAGTTTTCTTAAAATGTTCTAATTTAGTGCATAATACTTTAATCCTATTTTAACTGGGTAGAAATGACTGTTGGGGGTTGAGGGTCACAATAACCTTAGGATAGGTCATCAAGATTCTTCAGCAAATAGAAACAAGCTCAAACTGATGCATTGAAAGGCAGGCTATGCAGGAAAATATATTAGATGGTGTGTTGACATATCAACTTTATTTGTGGATTTTAAAACTCTATTGTGATGAAAAGGTTAATGAAAAATATTCATGATAGTGATGAATTTTATGTGTTTTAGTTGAAACATTACAATGGAATTTGGAAATCTTGACATTTCATTCCTCTGTGTATTCTTCCTTCTTCCCAGATTTCTCCTATTGTGTATAACATTTTAGGCTCTCATTATGGATGTATGAGTCAAGGGACTTTTTAAAAGGCCCAGGATTGCATGGAGATTCCATACTTTAAGTCTTTAGGGCCATGCTATCTTAATTCCTCAGTTAGACACTTTTAAAAGAGCCTGTGTTTCCAGCACTGGAGTTGGAAAAGTGAGCAAAACCATCTTTTTGCTTCTTTTAACTCTTAGATCTTACAGATAAACCTTGTCTTCCCATTTGAGGCTCCCAGGTTTTAGGACAGTGACCCTGGTATTGACTTAACAATAGAATGCATGATAAGAATCTTTTCTGAGGGTGGGATACTTCCAGCCAAGATGGAGGTATAGGTAGACACACCATGCCTCCTTGCACAACCAAAAGAGGAAAAACAACTTAAAAAACAATAACGGCCAGATTTGACAGAAGATTGAACTGAGTGGAAGTCCAACAACCAAGGATTTAAAGAAGACATGTTCATCCAGACCAGTAAGCGGGCAGAGCTAGGCGGAGAGTGCACCGTGAGATGGCAGTTTGTGGAGCGGTACTGGCAACGCTCCAGCTGCCTGGAGAGACCCACTGCGGGTGCACCTCGCCAAAACACTGCCGGCGCACTCAGTGAAACCCGTGGCTGGCTCACCTGGACCCAGCAGGGTCAAGACTGGTGGACCTGACAGTCCCTCATTCACGCACAGATAAACCGGGAGAAAAAGCTGGGGAGCGGAGCAGACCGCACAACCCACCATCGTGGGGAAATAAAGCTTCAAACCACCGATTGAAAATACCTGTGGGGGTTGAGGCGGTGGCGAGAGGAACTCCCGGCCTCACAGGAATGTTCATTGGAGAGACCCACAGGGACTTGGAACTACATAAGCCCACCTACCACAGAGCCAGCAAAGAAGGGCCCAACTTGCTTGGGGGCAGCAGGGGAAGTGCAGAGAATGGAGCCAGCACCATTGTTCTCTCAGGCTCTGCCCCCACAGGTAGCGTCACAACACAACATTGGTTACCCCGCCCTGGTGAACACCTAAGGCTCTGCCCCTTAAAGTAACAGGTGCACCCGAGAAAGGGAAGGATGGCCCAAATAAAAGAGTACATCAAAGCTCCAGAAAAAATACAACTAAGTGAAGAAGAAATAGTCAACCTATCAGATGCACAGTTCAAAACACTGGTAATCAGGATGCTCACAGAATTGGATGAAAGTTGGTCACAATTAGTTGAACAAATGAAGGATACGCTAAAGGAAATGAGGGGAAATGTGCAGGGAACCAATAGGGATGAGAAGGAAACTGGGACTCAAATCAATGGAGTGGACCAGAAGAAAGAAAAAAATATCCAACCAGAAAAGAATGAAGAAACAAGAATTCAAAAAAATGCGGAGAGGCTTAGGAACTTCCAGGACATCTGTAAACATCCCTACGTCCGAGTTATAGGGTTTCCAGAAGGAGAAGAAGAAGACCATGGGATTGAAAACTTATTTGAACAAATAATGAAGGAGAACTTCCCCAAGCTGGTGAAGGAAATAGACTTCCAGGAAGTCCAGGAAGCTCAGAGAGTCCCAAAGAAGTTGGACCCAAAGAGGAACACACCAAGGCACATCATAATTACATTACCCAAGATTAAAAATGAGGAGAGAATCTTAGAAGCAGCAAGAGAAAAGGAGACAGTTACCTACAAAAGAATTCCCATAAGACTGTCAGCTGATTTCTCAAAAGAGACCTTGCAGCAAGAAGGGGCTGGAAAGAAGTATACCAAGTCATGAAAGGTGAGGACCTACATTCAAGAATACTCTATCCAGCTAAACTTTCATTTAGAATGGAAGGGCAGATAAAGTGCTTCTCAGATAAGGTCAAGTTCAAGGAGTTCATCATCACCCAGCCTTTATTATATGAAATGTTAAAGGGATTTATATAAGGTATGGAGGGATATCAACAGGGGAGTTGGAAGGGGAAAGAGGGGGGAAAAGTACAGAGAATAAGTAACATAAACGGTAGGTAGAAAACAGACAGGGGGAGGTTAAGAATAGTATGGGAAATGTAGAAGCCAAAGAACTTACGTGTATGACCCATGGACAAAAACTAAAGGGCAGGGAATGGGGTGTGTGTGGTGGGCGGAAGGAAATAAAGGGGGGAAAATGGGACAACTGTAATAGCATAATCAATAAAATATATTTTTAAAAAAATAACAAAAAAATCTTTTCTGAGGGTCGTCACTTTTAAGCTGCTAAAAGATAACAAGGTTTTTCATGTTTAATCTATTGTTAGATGTACAGCTAGAGCTATAGTTAGATCTATAGGTTATTTAATCTGTAACCTAACTATATCATTTTGTTATAGGGAGAGACTGACAAAAAGATCTATTTAGAGTAACGTTAAGTAACAAAATGTGGACTTCCGTTCAAGATGGAAGTATCCGTAAACACAGCTCACCTCCTTGCAGAACCACAGCAAAAATTACAACTAGACTATAAAACAAATATCACCCAGAATCGTCAGAAAATCAAGCTGTATGGAAGGCTGACAAACAAAGAATTTAAAAAGTCACATTAATTCAGATGGGTAGGAGGGGTGGAGACTCAGAGATGTATGGAGAGGTATAGAGAGGCACAGAGATCCAGAGACGTGCAGAGAGGCATGGAGACCCAGAGGTGTGGAACAGGCAGTCCCATACTCATGTGTGGTGGATAAAAATTGGGAGGAATACCTCAGAAGTGAGGGGTCCTAGCCCCATACCAGACCACCCAGCTCAGGGTTCCACTGCCAGGGAGATCAGTCCCCATAATTTCTGGCTGTAAAAACCAGAGGTTGGGGTGGCAGAAGAAACTACAGGATTCTCAGGAGTTTCCTCTTAAAGGGCCTGCAACAGACTTAGGACTTATGCAGACTCACTCCCTCTGGGCTTTGCCACTGGGGCAGCATCTGGAAGGGCACCAGTGGCACACGGGGAGAAACTGAAGTATCTGGCATCAGGGCTAGTACAGGGGGACAGCTTCCTCTAGTTCAAAACCCCTGTGGCCAGGAAGCAGCCATTGTCCCTTTTCTGAGCACTCCTTCACACAGAGACACAGAGCAGAGACACCATATTTGAGACTCCATCAACCTGGTTTACATGGGTTGCCCCTCCTTGTTGATTACCTAAGGCTCTGCCCATCCAATTAATAGGTGTGCTTTTCTGCAATAGGCCATACTACTAAGACAGGGAATCAAAACAGCTCTACCTAATACATAGAAACAAACACAGAGAGGCTGCCAAAATGAGGAGACAAAGAAATATGGCTCAAATGAAAGAACACAAGAAAATTCCAGAAAAAGAACTAAACAAAATGGAAATAAGCAATCTATCATACACAGAGTTCAAAACACTGGTTAGTAGGGTGCTCAAGGAACTCATTGGGTACTTCAACAGTATAAAAAAAGACCCAGGCAGAAATGAAGGTTACACTTAGTGAAATAAAGAAAAAATGCAGGAAATAAACAGTGGAATGGATGAAGCCCAGAATCAAATCAATGATTTGGAACATAAGGAAGCAAAAAAACAAACAATCAATCAAAACAGCAAGAACAAAAAAGAATAATAAAAAAAAGGATAAGCTAAGGACCTGTGGCACAACTTCAAACTATCAACATGTAAATCATAGGGGTGCCAGAAGGAGAAGAGAAAGAGAAAAAGAAATTGAAAACTTATTTCAAAAAATAATGAAAGAAAACTTCCCTAATTTGGTGAAGGAAATAGACATGCAAGTCCAGGAAGCGCACGGAGTCCCAAACAAGTTGGACCCAAAGAGGACCACACCAAGACACATCATAACCTTGGACAGTTCTGCCAAAGGTTAAAGATAAAGAGAGAACCTTAAAAGCCACAAGAAAAAAGCACAGAGTTACCTACAGAGGAGTTCCCATAAAATTGTTAGCTGATTTCTCAAAAGAAACTTTGCAGACTAGAAGGGACTGGCAAGAATTGTTCAAAGTGATGAAAAGCAAGGACTTACAACCAAGATTATTCTATCTAGCAAAGCTATCATTTAGAATGGAAGGGCAGATAAAGTGCTTCCCAGACAAGGTAAAACTAAAGGAGTTCATCATCACCAAGCCCTTCTTATATGAAGTGTTAAAGGGACTTATTTAAGAAAAAGAAGATCAAAATTATGAACATTAAAATGGTAATAAATTCACAATTATCAACAATTAAATCTAAAAAATAAACTAACCAAATAAGCGGAACAGAAACAGAATCATAGATATGGAGATCATTTGGAGGTTATCAGTTGGGAGGGGGAATGGAGGCATTGGGAGAAAAGGTGCAAAGATTAAGAAGTGCAAATTGTTAGGTACAGAGTAGACAGGTAGATGTTAAGAACAATATAGGAAATGGAGTAGCCAAAGGACATATATGAATGACCCATGCATATGAACTAAGGAGGGGGGATTGCTGGAGGGAATAGTGGGTGCTGGGTGCAAGGGGTAAAGGGAGAAAGTTTGGGACAACTGTCATAGCATAATCAATAAAATGTATTTTAATAAAGAACAAAATGTTTTCTCTCCAAATACATAGATTATTAAAGCTAAAATGGGACAGGGGCTGCATTTTGGCTTCAGGAAAGCAATACCAATGCATTAATTATATTTTTCTTTTCCCTTCATTAGTTCAAGGTATGATTTATGTCACCAGTGTAGACTGAACATGGGATCAAGAATAAAGAAGATTTTGAAATGTACTTTTTTGAAAATACAAGAAAATTATCATTAATTTACATTTCTAGTCACCTTAGAATCTCTCCTTTTAAACAAATACAGAACTTTAGTGATAGACCCACTCACTGTTCTGTCTTGAAGAAAGAATGCGTGGGTTGCCTAGTTTGTCAGTGATGCCGAGACGAGATGATTGGCCTTTCTATGACGACACCACGGGATGCACACAGCTCGTCATCTTGGCATCTGGAAGGATGCCGATTCTTGTTGTTAATTTTGGCAGTCATTTATTTGAAGACATAAAAGTTTCTCTTTTTCGGTATAGAAATGTACACATGGTATAAAACTGAGGTAGGACTAGCTAACATAAGAGTTAATAAAACTAAGATTAGATTTTTTTAATGTGTGACAGACAAGAAATCTACAGGTAGAACTTTATAGAGATACATACATATCTCTGTCTTCAGGTTCAAAAACTTAATTGCAGCCCTGGCTGGTGTAGCTCAGTGGATTCAGCGCAGGCTGGGAACCAGAGGGTCCCGGTTCGATTCCCAGTCAGGGCACATGCCTCGGTTGCGGGCCAGGTCCCCAGTGAGGGTCATGTGAGAGGCAACCACACATTGCTGTTTCTCTCCCTCTCTGTCTCCTTTCCCCTCTCTCTAAAATAAAAAAATTAAAAAAAAACTTAATTGCACACTCAAAGGAAGAAGCTGCCCTTGGTTGGTTAAGATAAATATTAACAATTAAGTGAGGGATCATTATACTGATCAAGGTTTTAAAAGTATTTGAGATGTACTCACTTATTCATTCATTCATTTACTAATGTACTCGATTACAGTATGCCAAGAATAGACCAGAATTCTTTGCTCTCAAAGGATCACATTCTAATTAGGAAAGTACACTCGCAACTGATAATTACTGAACAATATGATAAATGGTAACAGGGAGGGTTGGACAGTTCTGCAGAAATACAGGGATGGAAACAACTTCTTGGGATTGCCTTCACAGAAGGGCTGACTTTTTGAACTTGATTTTGAGGATTAAATAGAAGTTCACTAGAAAGACAGAAGAGAACACCTACAGCACGGAGGGAGGAGACCATGTACAAATAGGAGAGGGTGTTTTAATCATAGGGTGCACACTGGAGGTAGTGGGAGTTGAGGCCCAAACCACAGGTGGGAGCCCATCTTGAAGGACCCTCTGTGCTGCATTAGAGATTGGGATCTTGGATTCAAACAGATTGTAGCATGGGGGTGGGGAGTGACAAGCAGATTTGTATTTTAGAAATATGATTCTGGTCTGTAATGTAATGGATTCTTGGGAGGGCAGTTTAGAGCTGGTTGAAATCAACAATGTAAAGCTAAGGCCTGAAATAAGGCAAGCAGTCTTAGGCAAATGGACACAGGGAGAAAGACTGGAAAGATACCTAAAAGATACGATTTAAGGAGACACAGTCAGAGGAACTGGTTATATTTAACCTGGAGTAGAGAAGACGAAGATGAGTTGTGTCTCCTGATACCTGAAGGAGTATCAATATTTGATATTGCTCAGGACAGCAAGAGTAGACTCAATGGGTGGAAGTCGTTAGTAACATCTGAAGTTATCCAACAATGGGACAGGCTTCCTCTGTGGGTAGGGAGTTCTCTGTCTTTGGAAGTATATAAGGGGAGCTGAATCACTGTGTGTCTCAGATGCTGTAGAAAGGATGTCTCCAATGTTGGGAGACAGGTTATAGCATGAGATTACTAATGTCTCTTGTAGGTCTGAAATTCCATGCTTCTTTGATCTCATTAAAATGTCAGGCCATCCAAATGAGCTTTAAGAGAACCAGACTAGTAAACTTTTTAAAGGCACTCTTGGAATTCCACTCCAGAATGGAGAAAGGAAGAACAAACTGGTTTTGATGCCAAACAAAAGCACACTGGCTCTTACTGCCTTTTAAGTCAAAGGTTTTCAATTTACTCTCATTACGGAATGAGTTCTTATTTTGGACATGGGAAAATTCTCAAGCAAAAGAGTTGTACATATCTTCTTGCTCCTAGTCCTGTCCCCACAGACCCGAGCCTAGTGCCTAGGACATAGCTGATGCTCAACAAATTCTTGTTAAAGAAACAAAGTAGGTGCTGTCGTGCACCACCCAGATCGACCTTCAGGGCCGAAGGACCTGCTTCCTCAGCTGTTGGGGGTGCTATCAGCCGATGGCCCTCAGCTGGT
The DNA here is from genome assembly GCA_004026765.1 of Micronycteris hirsuta. Lineage (NCBI taxonomy): Eukaryota > Metazoa > Chordata > Mammalia > Chiroptera > Phyllostomidae > Micronycteris > Micronycteris hirsuta. Next base: position 114,935 of record PVJI01002895.1, read on the forward strand.
TTTCAGAATTGCCCCTGACTGGGAAGAACTTCCTCACCCAAGATCATTAATCACCTTTTCAGAGTCAGTTTCCCAGGGAATCAGTCCCAGGGAATGACCATATGAATGAGAATTCGTTCAATTTTTGATACAATTTTGTAGAACATAGACTGAGGGGTCCTTAGCTATCGACAACTTTGACACATTTTTCACTCAACTTCTTTGCAGCGGGCGTTTCCTTTTCATTTGAGCTTGATGTGAATGGAACCGTGTTCATGAAGTAACGCTGTCTAACCCCTGCCCTCCCAGTTTTCTTGTTTTTCAAAACACTGAATATTGTTTGATGTAGGGTCCAAGGCTGAACCTTCAGTGTGTTCATGTGGGTCCTGATTTACTGCTCTTTGGCCTTGGTTTGTTTCCATTTGATTTTGGATGATGATTAATCTTCCTGGGAAAGCCTCCAGGGGCTGATGATGTTCTTGCCTGTTCACTGATACAAGCAGAATTATTCAGAAGTTCATGTATCATCCCCTCTTCTGACAATCTCCATCCTGTTAAAGCCCCCAAATGTGCAGTATTTAGAGAGAGAAGAAGAATATCAGAGGGCAAAGACATAATTGTCGGAGTTTTACCAAAGAGACATAGCGGGGGCTACCACTGGTTTGTGGGCGAGAGAACTAAGGGTGCCGAGCAAGCACAATTCCAGATGTAGGTGCGTCCGTTGCTTACTATGAACGGATGTCTTAGGATATTGGGACTTAATTCTCTCCTGGAACCCCAGGTGAAAAAGAAAAAAACCCATAATTTGACAGCATTTAAAAGTACATGGAAGAGAGAGGTGAGCATGTTGGATAGCCCTAAGTCAAACGTGTGGTGAGATGGCACTGCATAACCAAAATTTGGTAACCGCTGTGGTCAGGTTTCAATAGAGCACAGCATTTCCTTTCCTTCCTTTGTGAAGAGAAGTCTCTCCTAGAATAGAGGCCTTACATCCACTGAAATATGATTAATATAAAACTGCTTTAATATGTCACACTATACTATTAGGGCCACATTAATATCGCATTCCTCACAATTCAGGTATTTTCTTTGTCATTGCACAAAAATGCTTTTTAATATATAGTTGCTTTGTTTGGCCTTTGTTCATTTCATGCAATATTACAATGCCTTTTTTGTGTGTGTGTGTGTATTAACAGTATCTTAGGCTTGTTACAGAAAGTTTAATTTTCTTGATTTCACACTGTTTTCTCAGCCTGGGCCCCCATTTAGTACCATTTGGATGTTTTCAACGTACTGCTATTACAAATAACGCTATGATGATAATAGTTGTTGCTTAAGTCTGAACGTTTGTATCTCCCCAAAAGTCACATGTGGAAATCCTAATGCTCAGAGTAGTAGTGTTAGAAAGCAGGGCCTTTGGGAGGTCATTAAGTCATGAGGGTGAGACCCTCACAAATAGGATTAGTACTCTTATAAAAGAGACCCCCACAGATCTCCAAAGTGCTAGTTATGAACGAGGAAGGCGGTTCTCACCAGGACTTCCCAGCCTCCAGAAGTGTGAAAAATAAATTTCGGTTGTTTATAAGCTGCCCAATCAGTGGTATTTTGTTACAGTAGCCTGAACAGACTAAGAAACTTGCATTCATTTTTTCTTTAGAGTCATTTATACACATATTATAAATATGTACTAAATTTTTATGTAGCAACAATTTGTCAAATATTATTATCCATCTTGTTTTGTCCCACGTGATAGCCACTGGCCACATAACATGTGGATAGTCTGAATTGATATGTGCAGTAGGTATAAAACATACACTGTGTCTCAGAGATTGCTATGAACAAAAATGTAAAATGTACCATTAAGCATTTTCATATTGATTATGCCTTGAAATATTTTTAGATATATTAGATTAAATAAAACATTATTAAAATTAATTTCACCTGTCTCTTTGTACTTTTAAAAATGTGTTTGTTAGAAAATTTTAAATTATATATATGGTTTACATTATATTTCTTTTGAACAGTCCAGAGCTAATACCTTGCATTTATGCCTGGATTTTCTATATAATTAATTTTTCTAATTATTTGAACCTAATTCTTGAATTTTGGATAATTGTTCTAATTGTTTAAAATATACTTGATATAGAACATCAGTACAATCACATCTTTAAAACAGTATTTGATATTAGGGATTCCTTATGTATCCAGATGTTGGGTACCATCAATTTTTAAAGATCTATATATTATTTTATGTCACCTTTGACTTTGTAGTGCATTAAATCTTTTTATTAATTTAAAAATATTGCAATTTTAAAAAATTTTAGATTTCCCAAGTGCCTGATTTCTGTTTTATGTATTATACATTCCTTTATTTTTCCATATTTTACAATTTTTTAAATATAACTTAAATTATTTTGGAGGGGAGAAGGGAGGGGAGGGAGAAAAAGAGGGAGAGAAACATCAATATGAGAAAGAAACATCTGTTGCCTCTCGTACATGACCTGAGCCAGGGACCGAACCTGTAACCCAGGCTTGTGCCCTGACTGGGAATTGAACCCATGATCTTTCACTTTGCCCTAGGATGCCCAACCAACTGAGCCACACCAGTTAGGGATGGGTTTTACAATTTTCTAATACCAATTTATTCTAAACTGACATCATTAACCTTTTTTAAAATTTGTTTTTGTAGGAACTCTTTGTATTTTCTAGTGGTGTTTCATCAGTGTTAGGGAATGCCATTGAATTTTGTGACTTAATTCTTTTGATCTTTTCTTAATTATCTTTAGTATTTTGGGGGATTGTTTATTTCTGGTTTCTAGATATAGCTGCATTAATTTGCAAAACCAGAATTTTAAAATTCATTCTTCCCTATATATATTTTTTCTTACTTCTTGAATACATTGTGCTAGCATTTGTATTTGGCTTTTATTATTAAAGTTTCTGTGTTTTATTAAATAAGGCAGTAACCCACTGTGCTTATTCTGTTTATTTTTATGATTAATTTTATTAAACATTTTGTGATAATATACCAACTTTATATTCTTGGAGTTAATCCCACTTTTTCCATATTAAACAAAATTTTAAAGTATTATATTTTGTTTGCTAAGATTTGCTTAAGGTTTTTCACCTTTGTTCCATTAGTGAGATTTTTCTATGCCAACAACAGAGCCTCAATAAATTTACTAAGAAAATATTTCATACTTTAAAAAATGTATTTTGGGGGCAAGTCAAGTAGCATAAGGTGTTATTTATTCTTTAAAAGCTTGGAAAATTCTCCAGGTAAGTCATCAGGATCATAATATTTAACTTTTCCTATTTATATATCATGAATTAATAATGTTTTCTATTTCTTTTAGCTTATGTTATTACATATTTGTGAGAAATAAGTGTGATTATTAAATGAATTAGCCATATACTTAAGAACAATGCTCTTTAACATTTAACAAAATCTATGCTATTTTATCTTTCCCTGATTACATTTTAAGTATATTTTATTGATTATGCTGTTACAGTCATCCCAATTTTTTCCTTTTGCGCTCCTCCACCAACTACCCCCTTAACTACAGTTATCTCCCCCTTAGTTCATGTCCATGGGTGTGCATGTAAGTTTTTTTACTTCTCTCTTTCCTATACTGTTCTTAACCTCCCCTTGTCTATTTTGTTCCTACCTATTATAATTCTTAATCCTTGTACCATTTCCCCCTTACGCTCTCTTCCCCCTCCCAGCAGGTAACTCTCCAACTGATGCTCATACCTATGATTCTGTTCCTGTTCTGGTTGTTTGCTTAGTTTGTTTTCATTTTTTAGATTCAGTTGTTGATAGTTGTGAGTTTGTTGTCACTTTATAGTTCATAGTTTTGATCTTCTTATTTTTCTTAAATTTAAGTTCCTTTAACACTTCATATAATATGGGCTTGGTGATGATAAACCCCTTTAGCTTTACCTTGTCTGGGAAGCATTTTATCTGCCCTTCCATTCTAAATGATAGCTTTGCTGGATAGAATAATCCAGGTTGTAGGTCCTTGCTTTTCATCACTTTGAATACTTCTTGCCAGTCCCTTCTTGCCTGCAAAGTTTCTTTTGAGAAATCAGCTGTCAGTCTTATGGCAACTCCTTTGTAGGTAACTCTTTGCTTTTCTCTTGGTGCTTTTAGCATTCTTTATCTTTAACCTTTGGCATTTTAATTATGATGTGTCTTGGTGTGGTCCTCTTTGGGTCCAACTTGTTTGGGACTCCATGTTCTTCCTGAACTTGTATGTATATTTCCTTCACCAAATTAGGAAAGTTTTCTTTCATTATGTTTTGAAATAAGTTTTCAATTTCTTGCCCTTTCTCTTTTCTGGCACCCCTATGATTTGGATGTTGGTATGTTTAAATTGTCCCAGATGTTCCTAAGCCTCTCCTCATTTTTTTGAATTCTTGTTTCTTCTTTCTGTTCGAAGTTTATTTCTTCCTTTTGTTCCAAATAATTGATTTAAATCCTGGCTTCCTTCTCTTCACTATTGGTTCCCTGTATATTTTTCTTTATATCACTTTGTATAAACTTCACTTCTTCCTTTATTTTTTCACCATTGTCAAACATTTCTCTGAGCATCCTGATCACCAGCATTTTGAACTCTGCATCTGATAGGTTGACTTTCTCTGTTTCATTTAGTTCTTTTTTCTGGGGTTCTGTTCTGTTCTTTCATTTGGGTTCTGTTTCTTTGTCTCCTCAATTTGGCAACCTCTCTGTGTTTGTTTCTATGTATTAGGTAGAGCTTCTTTGACTCTGTGTCTTGGTATTATGGCCTAATGTAGTAGGTGTCCTGTAGGGTCCAGTGGCACAGCCTCCCCTCTCATCCAAGCTGGGTACTCAAGGTGCACTTGAGTGTGGGCTGAGTACACCTTCCTCTTGTAGTTGAGCCTTGGTTGCTGTTGGAAGATCAGTGGGAGGGATTTACCCAGGCCAGTCAGCTGCAAGGACTGGCAGTGATCACTGACCACTGCCCTCTGCCCTCTGTAGAGGATCAGCTGTGCAGGGTAGGGTGGTGGTACTTCGATGCGGTGATGTGGTCCATAGCTGTCCACCGGTTGTGAAGGCCCTTGGATTTCCTGTGTGGTGCAGGCCAAGGTCAGCCCCCTCCTGTGTTTTGCCCATGGTACCCTGCCTGAGCTATAAAGTAATCTGAGATAACTGCTACTTGTGCTGGGCTTGGAGATTCCCAGTTGAAGCCAAGCTGTGAAACTAAGCTGGCTACTGCTAGTACCAGGCCTGGAGCACACTGAGGCCAGCTGTTGCTTGTTTAGGATTTGGGAAGTTGTGAAGCCTGAGCCAAGACCAGCCATTCATAAAGAAAAGTAGCATGGGTAGTCTGGTAAGCTGGGTGGGGCAGATTCTCTGGGGATCTCCAAGGCAGGTCAAACTGTTAGCTGGGTAGGTGGAGTCTCAGATGTGGCTCTGTAGGGGGAAGGTTTAGAAAAGGGACAATGGTCTCTGCTCACCTTGATGTCAGATACTTCAGTTTCTCCCCGTATGCCACTGGTGCCTTTCAAGGTGCTACCCTGGTGCTCTGGAGCTCAGAGGGAGTAAGTCTGAGTAGGTGAGTCTGTTTGTGTATTCTTTAAGAGGAACTGCTTGGAACTTTAACAGTTTCTTCCACTGAATTAATCCCCGCTGGTTTTTGCAGCCAGAAGTTGTGGGGACTTATCTTCCTGGCACTGGAACCCTGAGATGGGGGGCCTGGTGTGGGGTTGGGGTTCCTTACTCCTGAGATATTCCTCCTGAATTTTTATCTACCATGTCAGGTGAGTGAGAGAGCAGCCTGTTTTGCATCTGCGCCCCTCCTACCCATCTCAGTGGATGACCTTGAATTCCATAGTTGTCAAACTTCCACTCAACTCGCTTACTGATGGTTCTGAGTGATGGTTGTTCTATATTTTAGTTGTAATTTTGATGTGGTTGTGCAAAGATGTGAGCCACATCTGCCTATGCCGCCATCTTGACTGGATCTCTCTGTCTTTCCCTAATTATATTTATTTGCAATTTCTCCTTTTTGGTGGGACAGTGGTTTATCACTTTAGTCCATTTTGTCAAAATGAAAATAACAAACTTGTCTGTTTGCTTATTTCTATTATCATTCCTTTATTTTAAAAATTCTGTTGTGTTTGTATTCTCCTACTCTGTTTTGGTTCGTTGCAATATTCCAGTTTGAAGTTCTTTAGGTCTAGAATTAATTTATGATGTTTCCCTTCTTGTTTTATTGTTAATATATATCTAGAAAGATAAATTTTCTTCTCAGTACACTTCTTCCAGCATCTCATTAATTATTATGTGTTGCCCTGTCTGGTGTAGCTCAGTGGATTGAGTGTGGGCCTGCGAACCAAAGGGTTTGACTCCCAGTCAGGGCACATGCCTGGGTTGCAGGCCAGGTCCCCAGCAAGAGGAGCACAAGAGGCAACCACACATTCATGTTTCTCTCTCTCTCTTTCTCCTTCCTTTCCTCTCTCTCTAAAAATAAATAAATAAAATCTTAAAAAAACATAAAATAAAAACCAATAATTAAAAAAATTATTATGTGTTGTACTTGTATGCTTGCTATTTTTAAAAAGGGTTTTATTATAGCTTTTCTGTGGTATTTTGAATTTTAATTTTCATGTGGTTCATTTCTGTTGAATTCTATTTTCCCCATTTATTTATAATTGTATTTTTGTGTTGTGATGTGAAAATGTGGTTTCACAGACTTCATGCTATTCTTTTTTGCCTTAGATACGTGCATTTTCTATCCCAGTATATGATTAATTTGTATAATTAGGAAGAATCTTTATAATCCCTTGTTGATGATTCAATTCTTTCCATATGGCTGTTAGCTCTACTTTTTTCTTTTATTTTTTGGCTATATTGTTTCTCTTCTGTTTGTCTACAGACTCTGCCACATTTCCTTAGCTCTGAGATCTTTTATTATAATTATATTTCTATGAATTTCTTTTTGCCCTTGGCCAGCTTCTCCTCTGCAAGCCCTGACCAGGGACTGGCTTCCGTGGTATTTCAACCCATGCGGTCACACAGGTCCTGCTCCCAGGGGTCCTGCACTTGGTTTAATGCTGTAGTCGCTATCTCAAAATTCTTAATTTCTGAACAAAAAATTATCTGCATTTTCATTTCGCAATGGGCTGCCTCAGTGTAGCTGGTCCTGCTTGTTCCTTATATTCTGGGCCTTTGCTGAACTCATTTTTTATCACAAGCTGATTGAGAATGATTTGTTGGATTTTCTAAATAAGCTATTCCATCATCTAAATGAGATCCTCTTCCAGCTGGGCACATTGGGAAAGTTCTCTGGTTAGTGCTTCCCCACCCCCAGGGGACTTTGCTAAAAGTTCTGTCTTTCTGTCTCCTTCACTAAATGTCAAGTGCTCTTTTATTACTTCCAGAGGAGCTTGTGGTCAGGTGTCCAACAGATGGGACTCAGCTCTGGCCCACCAGGGCTTTTGCCTGGAGCAGCAGCAGGAGTAAAAGCAAGCTTTGCCTCTAACCCCTTTCCTTCCTCACAGCCTCATCTTCTGCAACCTCTGAACCCAAAGAGGACTAGTCTTAACCTCATACACTTTGGATTTCAGGCCTGTGATTCTTGCCACATGCTCCGCCTTAAAGCTCAAGTGCCTTCAAACATAGCCCTTCTCTGGAAGAGTGAAGGAGGAAGCTTATCTGTCTACCTGTGTCCTGGGAAATAGAGCAGCCACAGCGCAGAACAGGGTTAAAACCCATCAGAACATCCCTGAAGATTTGAATTTGAGATGCTTTGTCTTTCATCTGTGGCTTGACCTTAGACAAGTCATTTCGCTTTTCTGAGCCTGCTTAATCCTCCCATTTGTGAAATGGAGAAAGTACCAGTAGCTATTTATCAGAGTTGGGGGGGTGGTGCTCAGTGAGAGGCCCTTGAAATGCTGCCTGGTACGTAGTAAGTGCTTACCAGTTCTCCACTGAGCTGCATGGTTGATCCTCAAGGCTAAACGGAGATCGTGGTTCCCATTGAACACTTTGAGGTGTTGTCTCTTTGTACAGTGACCTCAGGAAGGGATGTGGGGAGAATTCTCCAGGTCTGTGTGACCCTAGTAAAGGAACAAACTACCAGGATTATTGCACTGGGTCCCAGTCTGCTGAAAAATAATACAGAAATATAGTGTGTCCCCATAGCTACCCATTCCTCTTGGACTGGACTGTCTAGGAGGAAATCTGGCTTTTATTTTTTCTCTCCCTCATAATTGCATAGTGGTTAATTTGATAGATACTTTGAAGCCATCCTTTGCCCTGGGCAAGTTACCAATTTAGGAAGTGCCTCTATAGCCTCCTTAAAGTGGGAATAAATGTGTCCAACTGGCCCCTCTTCCTGCTCTTACCACTGCATTCCCCCTTCCTTCCCTCTCACTCACTGGGGGTTGCCGTTGGTTCCAGAGAATAGCATGGTGTGTATTGCTTAACAGACCCTGATTCCTTCTACCTCACTCCCCTCTTTCCTGAAATTGACACCTTTTTTTTGTTGTTGTTTTGCTGTAGCTGCAGTCCCAGGCTGAAATCCACTCACTGAACTTCCCCTTCCAGCTTCTACAGACAAAGTGTTTATGAAATAAATCCATAAAATTTGACTCTTTTTTTAAAAGATTTTATTTATTTATTTTTAGACAGAAGGGAAGGGAGGGAGAAAGAGAGGGAGAGAAACATCCATGTGTGGTTGTCCCTCACGCGGCCCCCACCAAGGACCTGGCCCGCAACCCAGGCATGTGCTCCGACTGGGAATTGAACCGCGACCGTTTAGTTCGCAGCCCACTCTCAATCCACCGAGCTACACCAGCCAGGGAAAAAATTTGACTCTTAAAGGAGACCCATCCTAGGACCCCCTGAGTACTCACCCCTGAAGGGCCTGTGGTCAGGCCTGAATTGGGATGTGAAGCCGCTTCTCAGATGCACATTCCAAGATGCCCACAGGCCCTGCCCTGTGGCCTGGTATGATCTGGACTTGCGGGGAGAAGCTGATAAGTACTTGGTTCCTTCCCCTACTCCTCTCATGCCAGAAACAAGTAGGGCTCTTGAGCCAGCCGCAGAAAGAGTGCTCTAATTCTACTAATGCTTTTCTTCATTTTAATACTTAGGAATAGTCGTGTTCCCAATGAGTCGTGTGAGCCCCGTTACGCATCCACCTTTCTGGACAGATGAATACTTTTCCCATTACAGTCTCTGGTTGCTGGGCTAGCTGCTCTCCTTTTGATGGGATCATAGTTTAGGAGGACACACTTTCTGTCCTTTTTGTTGTTTTACGAGGTATGTTTCTTTCTCTTCAGAATTATTAGCTCATGAGATGTACCAGAAAGACTAAAAAGTTTATTACATGCTGTGTAAGTTTTGGGGCAGTCAGACAACTCCCAAGTCAACATAATGTCCAAGAATCAGTTGTCAATAGCATTACAAAGGAAAGGTAGCCCGTATGTTCCAACAAATTCTCATTTTCTGTGATTGAACATCCATTTTGTTTTACTCAAAATGGAATATGGGGGGCCACTTAGTGGGGCTCTAGAATTTGGGGGCACAGAAACTCTTACTGTGAAATATTTATTACATACCACGATCACCTCTATGGTGATCAGTGAGAAGGGAAGCACATTCAGTAAAGATGCAGCTGAGACTTCCTGTGTGTGCCAGAAAAACCCTGTGGGTCTAATTGACTTTCAGAGGAAATTATTTGTGAGCTCAAGTTGCTCCCTTTTCAATCAGCATTTATACCATTCTTTCGTGTTTGCTGTGTTGGTCTGCATCCATCCTGGGAGACAGGTCCACATTTATCCCTTTGTGACTGCAGAGGAAAATGAAATCCCCAAGGTTTAAAGGATTTGTCTCTGTCAAGCCCTGTAAATGGCAAGGGTTCTGATCTGAACTCCGGGCCAGAGCATCTCAGGTCTGGGGGCTGAGTCACACAGCCCAGCTGCTGCTTCCTGACATCCCGTTAGACAGAAGATTTGAATTTCCCTTCAAGGAAGAGTGAGAACAGCAGACTGTTGGAATGAAGTGTTTACACACCACTTCAGAGAAAGGGCTTATGAAAGACTTAAGATTTAAGCTGTGTGTATAAAAGGAAAAGAGAGGCAGAGCGGAGGTGGTTGGGATCATTTTTATGACTGAAACATCATGACTGAAACATAGACTAATACGGTCTTTGTAGGGAGACAGATGGATAAAAGAACATAGAGATGGTTCAGCGTGCAAAATGTGTATGGGGGCAATAAGGCCGAGTTTGACGCTGGAGAATATGGTGGTAACATTTTTATTTTGGATGTAACTTAAAGACCTAGGACGCCCATGACCAGAACTGGAGACTGAGGGAGATTTAAAGTTACTCCACCTGCTCTAATTGCATTAACATTTTTCTCTATGAGACCCTTTCATTGTTCCTAACTGTGTGATAAACATAGCAAGTCCTTAGCCTCAAAGAAGTCACCCTGTTAGGAAAAGGGCTCTTTCACCATTCACCAAGTGGAGAATCTCTACTCAGTGGGGAGAATGTCCTGGGATCTTTGGCTCAGTGAAAAAGGGAAGCCAGGGGAGCCAACATAGAAGGTAGGGAAAATGGACCAATTAGAAGATACACTTGAACTCAGACTATGGGACATATGATTACAAAGGTATTCAATTTCACGACAGCAAATGGTAGGGAACTGGACACTCCAGTGAGTACATGTGATTTGAAGAGAGCTAAAACATTTCATTTCATTACATCACACCAAAGAGTAATTCCACTAACATAAAGACTACCAAGAACTGGAAAACAAAGCATTTAATTTGACTTAAAATTTTTTTTAAAAAAATCTGTGCTTAAACCCCAGAACCAGAGGGTCAAAGGAGTGATTCATTCTGAACTCTGCCTTCAGGCTGGAGCTGCTGATACCATCCTAGTAGATAATTGCCTGTCCTGTCCTTAAGGTTCTTGTGCAAAGGAAATTCCAAGGCCCCTTTGGTAATGAATGCATACCAGTGCCTGAATAGCCCCACAAGGAAGATTTCCTCTCCATGGAGCCTGAAATCCCACGGCCGCAGTTTATCTACTTCCTCTAGTTCTGCTACTCCCAGTTCAGCTCAAGATCCTCTATTTACAAGATCATGTGATCTTAATAGATCATTTAAGGCTCCCTCCACATCATGTCTTAACTAAAGTTTAAGAACGCAAGAAATGTTTGTGTAGGAACTGGTGACAAGGAGAGGAACTTGGATGTGTCTTGGCTTTTTCTCTCTGGTTTCCCTAGAATGACCTTCTGACCCCTCTTCAGCAAGCCAGCCCCATCACTTCCTTCAAAGCCTAGTTTCACTCCCTTCCTAAGCCTCCTCTTAGGTGTTACTCCATTGGGGGGCCAGACACAGAGCCAGATAATAAAACCACAACACACGGTTCGCAATCTCTCTTCACTTGACCGGAGCCTGCCCTTCCCAGCCCTGCTCCGTGTGTTGGTGGGGGAGGGGTGGCCAGTGGCCTGAGTCTTGTGCTCCACCTTCTGGGTAACGAGATTGACCTGCCTTCTCCCTCCTGTGGCCCCCATATGTCTCTGCCAAAAGGGACAAGGTGACATTTGGCTAATTTTTTTGCTAATGAGCATAATTGGGAGCTGTCTAGGGAAGCTTCCTTTTTCCAGGTAATTTGTACATCTTAACAGCAGCCTTCTGGAGCTGTTGTCCTCCCGCAATGTGTATTGCTACTGTGGGAATTTCTAACTAATTAAGAGAGGAGTGGGCAGTGGGCCAAGCTGGAGAGGTAATGTTTTTGGTCTGGTCAGGCTTTGCGACACCCTACCTCTCTCAGCTAGGTCAGGATTTTTATTGACCCATGGCAGGGCTGGAATTGCTCCTTTAATTTGTTATTTTTAATTACTTTTCAAATTGGAAATGTCATGTATACGCAATGGAAAATAAACCTCCTCCAACCTCAAGCTCCCAGTCGCCTTCCCCCATGACACCAAATATAGTCCTTTCTACAAAGTACATGTATAACGAACAGATGCTAGTATATGAATGGATTTATTTGTATCAGATAATTAAAAAAATGGGGAGAAAAATGGGAAGGCATGGAATAAGACATTCTCAGCATTGCAATGAAAGAGGCCTTAGGAAATAAGAAAGCTTCTTATAAGCATGCGAGGGTCAATGATTAGTTTTCGAAAAGGCTGACTAATTAAAATAAAAAATTTATTAAGGATCTATTATCTGTCAGGTCCTGGTCTGGCGAAGTTCGAAGGTGTCAAACTCCGATAAGCTCAATTATTAATGGAGAGAAGCCTTGTGAATGGTACTAAGTGCTTGAGGAGCCTGAGAGCAACTCATTATGTTTGCTGGCGTCAGGAACATCTTATCAAAGGGGGAAACATTTGTGCTTTCTTGAAGGATGCTTCTGAGTTCTTCCAAAGGAGAGAAACAAGAATTCTAACTCCAGCAAACACCATGAGCAGAGGGGGAGAATGCACAGCCTTTTCGGGGAGATGGGTCGGCGTGACTGGCATTTCGGCAGCAGCACACCTGGGCGGGAGACGATGCGGGAAGGGAGGCTGCGGACCAGGTTACCATGGGCTGTGTGTGTCTCCTGCGGAGAAGGACTTTCGTCCCAGCGTGGAACCCTCGGAGACTTTTAGGTTGAGAAATGATTTCCCCGCCACACCCCCGCAGGACAATTCTGACGGTGGTTTGAGAAATAGATCTATACAAGGAGGGACTAGTGTCAAGCAGGATCATCCAATAATCCAAGCCAAGAGTGATAACACAGTGATCCAGGCCATTCTGGTGGGAATGGATTTGAGAGAAATTTCTAGGTTGATTTACATGATTAACTGTGTCTTGATAGTTAACTGGAACAAGGAAGGGGCGCAGGGAGGGAAGGCCCATGCCGAATTCTTTGTGGGCACAGTACTACTAAAGGAAACACGGAATGAAGGAGAACAGCTGTATGGAGCACATATCTGGTGAGTTAAATCTGAGGCTTGTTTGAGATTTCTGTGGCACAACCAAGCCAAGAACTTCCGCAGGGAAAGAGTTTCAATAATACAAGTGGAATTATCAATATCCAGTATTCTATGAAGGTCAAGGAAGATCAAAATTAAAAAGTAGCCATTGGGTTTGTTAGTAAGGATGTCAACCATGACTTTTGGGAGGGCACTTTCAGTAAAAGAGGAAGGAAACCAGTTACAATAGGCTGGTAACTGAAAAAAACTTCAGCAAGCCATATTTATTTGGGGGAAGGAAGACAACTAATGAGAGAGAAATGGATGCAGACATGTGACTAGCAAGGCAGGACAGGTGGGAGAACTGCCCCAGTTTGCCAGGCTTGTGAAGGAGAGGGACACTAATTGTGGCACCACCTCAGGGATGTGCTTGCCCTTAGAATCTCACTAATGGCCGCTGCAGCCGTCACACTCACTCTGGGAGTGCAGAACGGGGCTCTTCTTTCTTTCACAGACCACCCACCCCCTTTTCCACAGTGGTATAGCTGAGAGGTGCTGTAATACCCAACCCCTCCTTAATTCTCCTAGCACCTTGGGTAAAGAGCAACTTTAAACTGGCCACACAAATGTCCCTAATCTTAGAAGGCAAAGGTATAGCCTTAAGGAGTTTCTAAGGAAGCAGCTCCTTCTAGTCCTGGCTCTGGGAGACCCCACTCTCCTGCTCACTGCTCAGGAGCCCCCATGAAGACGTGAGACACCGGGCCCAAGAGAAGGTGGGCCAGGGGAGGAAGCATTTCCTCTCTCTGATCTAAGGCTGCCTTCCAAACCCTTGCTTCTTGTCCTGTATGACTCACATGGAAACTGGCCACTCCTTCAGGGAGGATTCCACTCTACCTTCTACCCAAAGAGAGTGACAAAGCCCAGTGGTCCCAAAAGAAAGAACAATCACATCAGAACAGGAGAGTCCATAATTATGCATGGCATTCATAGAGTTTCTGATTTTGAATTACCTTAAGACAGCAGGGGTGGTGGGTGAGGTAAGAATCAGTGGGATGCAGGAAAAGTTAAAGCAGTTTACTTCTTGATGAATCTTATTATGTGTGCAAAGCAGAGTCCTAGGACTGCTGATAAGAGATGGGGCAGTGCGTCAGTTGGGATTTGGAGAGGACCAGTTAGGAGAATGGAGATTGGAGACGATTAGTAAAGGGCGAAATGTTGCCTAGGAGCACCAAAGACCCCGCTGAACACAGAACTCGTTCACTTGTCCCGTCAGCCTGGCTATGTGAGTTATTTCTCTAGCAGAGTAGCAGCCTGGGGCATGTATGAGGAAAGTCGTGGCTGAAGTTATGTAAAGCTGTGGATTGGCAAGGTACGCACAACCTAAGGATAGTGATGTGAATGGTCTAGGATGCTGGTGAGAATGTGGTTGGAAGTCTTGGTCATGAGGCCCAGGCTGGGTAGGGGAAAGACAGTACAGACAGGGGTGCTGGTGGATTGCACATGGGGTGGGGTGGAGGAATCACAGGCCTTACTAAAGGAGGTGGGCTTGGGGAAGTAGGGGATTGGGACTGATGAAAGGGCAGGGTTTTTGGCTAGACAATAGGTTCCTGAGTTTCAGGTGTCAGAGATGAAATAATTCTGGGCCTGGGAAGTGGGAGAGGGTAGATGCAGGGAAGTCATTTGGGAGCCACGCATCGCACATTGGGATGTGTAAAATGATGTGGTCATCAAACTTGGACTTCTTAAACTCATTAAAATAAATAAAATAGATCTGCCCTGGCTGGTGTAGCTCAGTGGATTGAGTGTGGGCTGGGAACCAGAGGGTCCCGGTTCGATTCCCAGTCGGGGCACATGCCTGGGTTGCGGGCCAGGTCCCCAGTGAGGGCCATGTGAGAGGCAACCATACATTGCTGTTTCTCTCCCTCTCTGTCTCCCCGCCTTCCCCTCTCTCTAAAAATAAATAAATAAAATCTTTAAAAAATAAATAAATAAATAATTAATCTGTCCTTGAAAATCAAGGTGATGAAACCTAAATAAATGCAAAAGTTGGAAGGTAATTGCTCTACTTTGCATATCTTAACAATTAGGAGGTAGGATAGGAAAAGATAAGCCTCTCTGTAGACCTTATAAAGAACACTACAGCCCCAGCTGGTGAGGCTCAGTGGACTGAACGACCGCCTGTGAACCAAAGGGTCGCCAGTTCGCTTCCCAGTCAGGGCACATGCCTGGGTTGCGGGCCGGATCCTCAATTGGGGGCATGCGAGAGGCAACCACACATTGATGTTTCTCTCCCTCCCTTCCCCTGTCTCTAAAAATAAATAAATACAATAGTTAAAAAAGAAAAAGAGAAGAGACCTTACTTAGTGGTGTTTTTCTATTAAGAGAATGAACTAACACATTAGCAAGTTTTAAATTCCAGATTTTTTACTTCTCTGGAAAAATAAGATGATCCTGCCAGCAGTAAGATTCCTCACCAGGTTATCTGGGTCCCTCCCACTCCATATTGCTGTGCCACACCTGGCGGAGTGTCGGTTGCTATTTATCATTATGTTCGCACTGTCTTTCTGAGAGTTAAGAGGAAAGTGCAATATTTCTTATATCATCAAAGGCTCTTTTCAAAATTGGAGAACCGAAGATGACTCAGGAAGAGTGTCCCTCTGTATTTGATGTGGAAATACATCACTGTTGAAAAACTATAAATTATGCGCCTCTTATGAAACAAATCTTCCCAGCTTTGCTCGTTGCATTGTGTACCTGGCTCCTATAGGAACCGGAGTATGCAATGACTCCTGTAATAAATAAGAGTAGAAATACAATACATGAGAGTTTACAAAAGCACTGTGATAAACAACAGTAATTTTTAGAGCAAATCATATTACTGTCCTGAAAGAATAATCCTATCAAATATCCAGTAATTAATAGATTCTCTCAAAGCCCTACCTAACCCAATAGCCACTGACGACAATTTAATGAATTCACGTAGCGGTTTCTCAGCGGCTGGAAAGTGTCACTGTAATTCCCTGAGTGCATTTATTATCAGCCGTATACACTTGGAGAAAGCGTCTTCAAAGTAAATGGGTAAAGCGTCTTTAGTGTCAGGAGAGGAAGAATACGCAAATGAAAGCTTTTGGCAGGTCTAACTTATTTTATTGTTGCCTAGGAAGAAAGGGAATCACTACATATTTCTTGTTGAGCATCATGAGAAAATAAACATAATCCAAGCTTTAGGAGCATATTAGATTAAAATCGACACCTTGGATCAACTCAGGAGGCAAATGGGTAGCCACTGTGGGCCAGTACATGATATGATCTGCTATTTCCTCCAAGCATTGTGGTCTTCTACTTTCTGCTCTAGTAAGTGCTCACACGAAGCATAAGGGGAGAAGTCCAATGTGAAAGTTCAGCGGTTCAATTACATCTTTAGAGAAACACAGGAAATAAAATGAGACTGAGATTTGAGAGAGACCACTGTCATAATACATTGAGGGAAAAATAATCTGAAGGCCAAGCATTCAGTGAGTCAAAAAACTTTAGACTCATAATGTTAGAGCCCGCGAACTGGGAATTACACATAAAGGCATAACCTGCAAAGGTATAAATGACGGCAAGAACTCAGTAAACAGCATCAGTGTTTTCCTGGGGAGGCCGACGGAAGGCTATTAGGGACGACTGAGCCTGAAATACTCATGTTCTAGGCATCCAAGTAAAGATACAAACAAGTAGAAGACCATTTGGTGAAGGGCGACGACCATGAGTACAAGCTGAGATGGACTGAAATAGGAAGAAAATTTAAAATATAAGGCTACGTATTGCTGGCATGATGAGATGGTGAGATTTTAAAGGTGTCTATTGGCTTTAGACATTATGAACAAATTATTCATCAGGATCTAACCATTAGTATATAGATAGAATACATTGACATAAACACCATGGAGTTATCCAGATTGAGCATTTTATTCATGTCTTGCCTGTTTCTTATTGCCCTGCTCTGAAAATTAGTCTGAAGGAACCATTAGATAAGTACTTGCGGAGGAATGACTATGATATTTGGCTCTTTTTCTCACTCTAACTTCTATGAATTTTACAATGCCATGAAAACACTTTGGCAAAATATTTACAATTTCTTCAATAACATTGCTCATGGAATAGGAGGAATGGAAAGCAATCACTTAGTAACTGCAGAGAGACAAGCAGGAAGGAGAAGAAACAGTCGCTCCCTATGCTGTTTGTGATGAGCACACTCTGAGTTTAGCTATTAAAAAGCCTGCTGGGAGCTGAGAATTTCCCTTGTCAGAGGAACACGCTGCTTCCCATGACCTTATAGGAGAAATGGTACCTATAGTCTGGCTGTTTGTGGGATGAAGCGCAGCTATAACATCCGCGGGCGTGTGACCAGCGGCTTGTGGGAGACAAGCACTTCTGGGGATAAAAAGGAACCTGGCACAGGCCTTGTGCTTCTGGCATCATTAGTTACAGGTCTGCCAAGATACTCTGGGAAACGTTTTAATTTAAATACCAAGTATATTTCAGCAAAGTCTCCCTGGTTTGACCTGTTGGGAGTCCAGAGTAAGACGGGTAGGTGCTCAGTTTGCAGATTAGGCAAATCAGACGGCGCCTGTATAAAAAGCATCCTGGAGGTTTAAATCCCTCTATATCCTCACTCACCAGGGAAACTCATGGTACAAGTTGCAGGATATATGGCTCTCACAGCACTCTACTAGTGATTGGTAACTGCAGGAAAGGGCAGAGCCTCCTCCAGGCGTTTATTCAAAATACCAAGGTTAGAGAACCTTAGGAATAAAGGCCTCACATTCTTTCCTTCCTCTCCCACAGATACTCAGAGGATACTATGACCATAACTTCAATAAGGTAGTTCAAGAACCTGATTTGAATTCTTTGAACACATTTTTTCTGCAAAAACTATCACAACCCCCCCCCCCCCCCAAATTTTTTGAACCAAAACTAGGGGAAAAGAAAAAGGGATGGGACTGAATCAAATATTAAAACATTGTTGTCCTTCAATGTAAAAATATTTCTGTGAGTGTGTAGGCCCTGGTTGGCAAGAGTAGATAAAAAGCCTGTTTGATGGTTTACAAAAATATGAATCTACACAATCAGAAGAATTAAAATGCCTCCCAAGAATAACATCGAGGCATTTGAAGTTGCCTCAGAGGCAGGGGTGGGCGTGTATATGCATGTAGAGCCCAGTTCCTCAGAGGCTACTGGGCAGTTTGCTACATCATGCTAAGGAGAGCAAGGGCTTTGAGTTCACCGCCCCCCACCCCCCAGCGAGCTATCAGTTTCTCTTTCAGCACCTGCAAGAAGCGCATTCCTAGAAAAAGAAACTCAATAGTTGGCGAAGAACTGGGGTGCTAAAGGAGGGCTGGAGGCTGGAGTCAGGGAGCCAGGGATGGAGAGGAGGGTGGGGCCTCGGGTACCAGTCTGTGAATTTGGGCCCTGCCTGTCTGGAGGGATGAAGGTTCTGGGAGGGGGCGAGTATTTGCACCGGGCACACAATCAAGGTTGATTTTTTTTTTTGTTTCATAGATTACTTTATTGTTGTTCAATTAGTTGTCTGCATTTTCTCCCCACCACTTACCCCCCACCCCACCCAAACCCACCTCCCTCCCTTGCTTCCACCCTCCCCCTTGGTTTTGTCTATGTGTCCTTTATAGTAGTTCCTGAAAACCCTTCTCCCAACAGTCCCCTCCCCCTTCCCCTCTGGCTATTGTTAGATTGTTCTTAATTTCAACGTCTCTGGTTATATTTTGTTTGCTTTTTTCTTTTGTTGAGTTATGTTCCAGTTAAAGGTGAGATCATATGGTATTTGTCCCTCACCACCTGGCTTACTTCACTTAGCATAATGCTCTCCAGTTCCCTCCATGCTGTTGCAAAGGGTATAAGCTCCTTCTTTCTGCTGCGTAGAATTCCATTGTGTAAATGTACCATAGTTTCTTGATCCACTCATTTGCTGATGGGCACCTAGGTTGCTTCTAGCACTTGGCTATTGTGAATTGTGCTGCTATGAACATTGGGGTGCACAGGTTCTTTTGAATTGGTTTTTCAGGGTTCTTAGGGTATAATCCCAGCAGTGGAATTGCTGGGTCAAAAGGCAGTTCCATTTTTAGTTTGCTGAGGAAATTCCATATTGTTTTCCAGAGTGGCTTCACCAGTCTGCATTCCCACCAACAGTGCACTAGGGTTCCCTTTTCTCCGCATCCTCTCCAACACTTATCTGTTGCTTTGTTTATGATGGCCATTCTGACTGGTGTGAGGTGATATCTCATTGTGGTTTTAATTTGCATCTCTCTGATGGCTAGTGATGCTGAGCATCTTTTCATATGTCTCTGGGCCCTCTGTATGTCCTCCTTGGAGAAGTGTCTCTTCAAGTCTTTCGCCCATTTTTTAATTGTTTTTTT